>JASAND010027966.1:0-10264 GCA_030248195.1 Trissonchulus latispiculum
CCCCTAATTTAGGGTAACACGAAAAGTTAGAATTTAAAACATTTTAAACATTTGGCGAATTTTGGGTTCTAGCTCTAGGGCATGGGGGGAGGTCAAAATTAGATATTGGAGCGGAATGGGGGGGTTTACCAAATTGGGGGGCGTCCGCCCCGCCCCCACAGTAGGGACAGGACACGCCAGCTCCATAGTTTCCTTGGGGGGGGGCACCCCCTCCAAATGATCGACCCCCTCCCCTCCGCAGATTTTTTTAATTACCCTCCCCCAACTTTTGGCTACCCCCCCCCCCCCCCCCCCCGAACCCCCCCCAACAATTTTTGGACCCAAAAAGTTAGCTAATTTTGGCCCAAAAATGGTCATTTTTTGAAAAATTTTTCTAAAATTTTGACCTAATAACTTTAAAACGGTAAAAAAGGGCTAAATTAAAGAAAATTTTACATTTTTTGGCCATTTTTCGAAATTTCTGAGGTCCGAATTCTGTGGGGTTGGTTGGGGGGAGTCATAGGTGTACCTTGAGAAAACGTTGGGGGAGGGAGTACCCAAAATTAGGGTGGGTGGGGTCAGCCGTTTTAAGGTGGGGTGGGGTCCGGAAAAATCAAATTTGGGGGGTGGTAAAAAATTTTTTAGTCAAAAATTTAGAAAAAATTCGCAAATTTACTAAAAAAGCGTTATTTCCAACTATAAATCAAAAATGTATACTTCTCCATTTGTGCTCATTTATTCGAAAAATCTTGGATTTTTGCGAAATTTTCGAATTTTTACTAATTTTGAGGCAAAATTTTCAAAATTTTGAGGGTGGGTTCTGGGATTTGGCCATTTGGGGGTGGGGTCTGCCTCCAAAATTTCGAGGGTGGGGTCGGCACTTTTCCATTTGGGGAGAAGGGTTCCACCTACACCTATGGGGGGGGTGCCCCCATCACATTTCGAAGGTCGGCCAAGATTTACCCCCCCCCAGACCCAAAGTTGCAGGGAAACTATGGCCAGCTCCCCATACCTTACCTCAACTACTCCCCCGCCAAGCCGACTCAGACCATAGGTGTGTTAGGGGGGGGGGGGGGGGGGGGGGGCCCCTCCCCAAAATGGAGGGGTCGCAGACCCTCCCCCCTAAAAAAAATTTTTTCTACCCCCTCCCCCCAAATTCGGCCTTCGGCCGGCCCCCCCCCCCCCAAAAATTTTCAACCTCCTACCTGAACTTTTACAAGTTTTTAGCCAAAAAAATTCGAAAATTTTTCAAAAAATTAGCGAAAAAATTGCTAAAATTCGCCTGTGTACCTTAAAAATCGCTAAACATTGCTGAAAATTGAGAAACTTTTTCATTCTTGTTGCGAACAACCCCTTTTTCGCCGACCCCCCCCCCCTCGAAAATTTTTCTTACCCCTCCCCCCAAATCGACTTTTTCTCGACCCCCCCTCCCCCTTTTTTGCCAAACCCCCACCCTACTTTTTTTCAAACCCCCACCCCCACTTTTTTCGCCAGCCACACCTATGACTCAGACCCCCTATCCCCCTACAAGTAGAAAGCCAAAACTAAAAGAATAGCAAAAATGTTTTCGAAGTTTTTGGAAATTTTTGAATAAGCCAGGAAAAACAGGGATTTGATGGTATATTTTGAAAAACGGATGTTTAGCAATTTCTAAGCATTTTTTGCTATTTTAAACTTAAATTTAGGTTTAAAATAGCTAATATTTTAGCTCAGCAGCAAAAATAGCTCAGCTATTTTTCTTTTTTTTATTCAAACATTTTCTCTCCTCCCCCCCCCCCAGAAATTCGTGCCCCCTCCCAGACCTGGGGGGACCGTGTTTTTTTGTTGAAACTTTTTGCGAACTTTTACGCAGTCCTCCAAAATTTTTTGCACAATTTCGCAAAAAAATTACTAAATTCTTATTTTATAGTGTTTTAAAGATAACTAATGAATTTTAGTAATTTGGGTGTATTTAAACAAATTTTTAACATTTAACGCATAGTATAACCAAGTTATAACTATTTTTCAAAAGTCGAAGCATGTGTATGTGTATTTTACAAGTATGTATATAAGTTGAAGAGACGCGGGAGTCTGGGGGCGGAGCCCCCAGAAGCTGGGAAAGTTTTGTAAAACCGAGGAAATCCTTGGTGGAAATTTTCAAAAGTTTAGTTTCGATAGTCAGTAAAATCCTAAAATATAAGCAAACTGCTAATAGGCTAATAAATGTTTAAAATTATGGTTTAGCAAATTTTTCAAGACAAAAAGAATTTCATTGCATAGCTGTCACTAGGCATTCTAACTCGGCTGATTGAAAGGTGTACACGTATACAAAAATACGCGCCGCAGCGCAAAATTTTTTTAAAAGTATATCTGAAACACGTTTATTTTTCATTTGAGACAACTGAAAATTTCTGTTCAAAGACAAAAATTTTTGCGGAACTTTACGCAGAGCTCCGAAAAAAGTTGCGGAATTTTCAAAAAAGTGCGGAATTTCGCAGTTTTTTTCGCAAAAAAACAGGGGGGGGCCGCCCCCCAGACTTTCCACCCCCTGAAATTTGTGCCTAGGAAAAAGCCAGCCAACCTGTCGGCTTTCTCGTTACCCAGGCCTCATACTTTTCCTACTTTTTTCCAACTTTTTCTTCATTCCTACTTTTTTCCTACTTTTTCTTCATTCCTACTTTTTGCTGAAAATTCCTACTTTTCCTACGTTTTTTACGAACCGATCAGAAAAAATTCCAAAATGTCCTTAACGTTACTTTAAATCACAGATTTCAAAAAATTTTCGCTCCTTGGCGCTATCATATATTCCTACGCCTACTTTCATAAGGGTGTGCTAGGCAATCACATTTTTGTGTCAACGATTCCACCTGTTTATGGGAACGGCGAATGTCTAGTTTGAGTCAGGATTGGAATGTTTAGTTTTTGTTAGCAGGGAATACGTTTGCAGGGACGTTCTCATCGTTGCCAGAAGCGAAAAATTTGAAGTTCCGATTTTGGGCCCTTTTCAATAGGAATTTGAAATTTTGAACGACTATAACTGTTGTATTTTAGAACATTCTAGAAAACTCGCGTCGTGAGAATTCGAGTTTTGGAGAAATTAGTTTTAATCCACAATCACCCTACACGGGCAAACTTATTATATGCGTATTATAGTGGGGCGCGATAGCGCTCCCACTATATAATGGGTGTAAATGTCTCATAGCGGCCCTAAGAGACCAGTTCTTTCACCGTGCCAGCTAAATACTCAACCAAACTAGACAAATTTGGTATCGTTGGAATCAGCACGACGAGTACAACAAGTATCAAAAAAGTTTTGGTCAAAATTTTCAACTTTGAAAATTTTCGCTTCCGGACAAGTTAGGTCCGTTTGTTTTTTTCCGTGTAAGTCACGCTTGGGGAAGCCGTTTTAGTCGAACTCAAAAACTGAACGATCTGGGCATTTTCAGCCGGTGAAGTTTGGTTTTTCTGAGAGTAGTATTTGTGTTAATGTACCTTTTGGACAATTTTTCGCTGTCCGGCCCGGCCGGCCACCTGTGCGGCCGGCCAAAAGTGGCCTAACCGCTAAGATGGCCAAAAAAGGCCAATTTTGTGTCACGGCTACAGGGCCCAGGGAACAAGCTAGAGAGACGCGGCTTGTTGCATAAGAAACTTTGGGATGGGTAGCGTGTCATAACCGAGGCGATTTTCGATATCTGGCCAGGATCGTTCAGGCGGCCGGCCCAAAGTTGGTCCGGCCAAATGGCCATTTTGGAAAAATTTCTAAGTCCCGACTCCACAGAAAATAGTCAAAAATAGGCCTAAATATGCTGTTTTGGGCCATATAGTGGGACGCATATAAAGGTTATCGGGGTCGCTGAACATGATGAGCATAGTCGCAGCGCTGTGCGGTGCTGCTATCGTGCTGTATGCAGCAACCATAGCACGCTGTCTGTAGACTTACTGTAAACGGCTAAACATATTAAACTTGATGATAATTGTGTCTGTAGTAAGGGGGAACTGTAGCTATGTTAGTTGGTGCACTCTCTAGCTTCCACCGTGCTGTTTGTGCTGTCCTATAACACAGCACCGTCGATAACAAGTTATTCATTTGTCACTGGCATTTGGAATTCGGCATACAGATAGTTTAGGACATGACAAACTATATATTATAGAGAGGTTTATTATACTTATTACGATGTTACTATATGGTTGCGCTGCATTAGAGTGCTGCAGAAGTACAGCACGGCCTATAACTAGCTACACAAAAGTTGCAATCGTCTGAAATTCTGCAGGCACGTGCCGAATAGCATTAGAAATCATACCGTCTAAGTTTCCTTTTTTGGCAGTGACGTTTGCGTCTAGTTGCGCTGCAGTAGAGTCTGGGTTTTTTTGCGCCACAAACTGCGAAATTGCGCAATTTTTTTCTGAAATACGCAAAAAATTTTGGGTCGTTGCGCCACAGTACGCAAACATTTTTGAGCCAAAATATGCCTAAAAAATGCGATTTGGAGTCAAAATTTTTCAAATTCTCCTAATTTTTGCTGGGGGCTACAGCCCACGGACCCACACCTTGTGTGTCAATTTGCTTATTTGATTTTACTTCAAAACTTTATGGTTGTTCGTTGTTGATTGATGTTGATGCTAAAGCGTTGTATTGTATCAGCTATATAATTATGTCTTGTTTTCCACTAATTCAAAAGTGCCTTTGCAAAATTGTTCGGGGCATCGAAGCATTTTATACAACACATCAAATGCAGGAACCGTACGTTCATTAAAATGAAAATGAAAATTGTAGATGTAATCTGTTCGTTCAGCTCTACGAAACTTACCCCTCGCACGTGGCCGCACAATTTTCTTGGAACACACGAAAATGGACGGTTTCTGAATCAACTATTTATTAATTTCTTGAAAAGTTTTGAACTACAAAAGACATTCTTGAAAAAGTTTTGCGCCTTCGGCGCATCTACGTAATTGTTCTTATTTCTTTCCCAGCTTTAACATTAGCGTTCTTTCTTTAGCGTATCCGCCTCTGATCTTTCTTTAATGTCGTCAAAACGACATAATGTTATATAATGTTAGGCTGTATTCATTTATGTCGAAAACAAGATACGTAGTGAAATCGTGAAAAATGTTTTTCAGAAGACAAATTTCTTGATAAAACACACTCACAGTTTTCATTTTCCAATTCAAGTCCAATTTTCAACAAATTCCTGCTGATAAATGTTTCATATATATATATTCTATTCACGCACTTTCGCGCTAAGAATAGCGTAAAATTTTCTAAGGCTCTTTTCTGGCGTGGTAAAACGATAAATTAAGCATTTAAAATGCTTTAAAACGTTAAATAAAGTATAAAATAACGCAAAAATTTTTTTTTTGAGCGAAAACAGGCGTGGCGCAATTTTTTTCCAAGTTACGCAAAAAATTTTGGGGCAGCGCGCCACGGACCGCAAAAAGTTGGGACGAAAAAAAACAGAGTAGAGTGCTGCTGAAGTACAGCACGGCCTATAACTAACTACAGATAACTTGCAATCGTTTGAAATTCCGCAGGCACGTGCAGAATAGCATTGGAAATCATGCCGTATTTTTTTGGCAGTGACGTTTGCGTCTAGTTGCGCTGAAGTAGAGTGCTGCTGAAGTACAGCACGGCCTATAACTAGCTACACAAAAGTTGCAATCGTCCAAAATTTTGCATGCAAGTGCCGAATAGCATTAGAAATCATACCGTCTAAGTCTCCTTTTTTGGCAGTGACGTTTGCGTCTAGTTGCGCTGCAGTAGAATGCTGCTGAAGTACAGCACGGCCTATAACTAGCTACACAAAAGTTGTAATCGCCTGAAATTCTGCAGGCACGTGCATAATAACGTTACAAATCATGCCGAATAAGTCTACTACTTTGGCAGTGGCGCTTGCGTCTGGTTGCGCTGCAGTAGAGTGCTGCTGAAGTGCAGCATGGCTTATAACAAACTACAGATAATTCTCTGCAACTTTCTAAAATATTCTTATTTGTAGTGGATGAGGGTTTTTCTGCCAAAATCTTTGTACTTTGTAATTTGTACTTTTCAAGCTTCTTTGTTCTATGGCTTGGTTGACTGTTACATAATTAGTGGGGGAATTTTTAATGTTTCTTTCATAAAGCTTTAACATTCTTGCTTACGTTTTACTGAGAACCTTGAAAATGAAATAGGACAAGAATAAAAATGCTCCGATGGAGCATGAAAAGTGCAATATGGGTGACACTGGGTTTTAAGCAGACAGAGGACTAGGTTTTAATACGTTAATATGGGAGGGGCAGGTTGTAAATGCCTGGAGGACTAGGTTAAAAGCGCACTAATATGGACCAGCTTCGCTGAACAACCCATATTCGCGGGTACGCATGCTCCACTCCGCATTTGACCTTTATTGTCTTAAGTTCTAAATTCGTCAGCTTTCCAGACGAGCTTGCTGATTTTGAAATATTATGCTTTATATACTTCAAGCGTTTTGTAGTGAGTTACCAGAGCGGAATTTGTGACACCAATTTTTACTGCATATATATATGTTGTATTAAGTGTTGGATTATATGCATTAATCATAGGGGTCGCGGTAGCGACCCCTATCATAGGGGTCGCGGTGACGACCCCTATAATATGAGTGAAAATGGTCGAATGACCGTGTAAAACAAGGCTGCGCAGATTCCTGCGCAGATCCTGCGCAGATTATGTGCGCAAAAAATAGTACGTGTCGAGTTTAGTATATATGTTCCTGAAGTTTCATCCCCGTACCACTTTCCGTTAAAAAGTTATGCCAAAAATCGCTTACGAAAATTGTGTTTTTTCTTTTTTCCGGTTTCTCGCTTTTGATGTCTCATAAGGGGGTTTTGTAGCTTGAATAACTACAGATAGAAAAATTTTTGCCTATGAAACCCATATATATTCTTGTCGTACAAATCAAAAATAAGAAAATAAGCTAGTTTTTATGCCTCCCGGAGCCGGAAAAAATTTTGGCTTGGGGCCAAAGTCGGCCAAACCGCTAAAATGGCCAAAAAGTATGCTTCAAAGGCGACTTAATAAGTCAGATTGGGCTATATATGGGGTAATACTGACTATATGGTTAAACAGTACACATATCGGGGTCGTTCAAATGCTATTTGATTTTCCGTCTCCGTGCGTAATTTTTCGGTACTGGTCGCCCAAAGTTGGTGAATTTTGAGTTGAACTTTGAACTTAAATTTTTCTCTTATTTTGCTACATGGGTGGCTCAAATTTTGCATACAAAGGTTTTTTTGGGACGGAGAATCGATTCCCGCTATTAGTTTTGCTGCCCGAGTAACCCAAGTTGCTGGGTTGGTTCCATTTGACCGTCTGAGGGGTCAGGTCGGTAACCGCTTCCCGGAGGTCCATAGTAGGCTTTACAAAGCCTCTCCAAACTTTGTCTATAGGGGTTTTCTGGTGCGCCCAGCTCATTCCCGGTGTCCGTTTTGCCGTCTGACCCACCCATCTTGCTGTGCTAGTTCCACCTTGCCGTCTGGAGGGTCCGGTCGGTACCGACTTCCGGGAACATCATATAGGACTGTACATAGCCTCTTAAAACATTGTCTATAGGGGTTTTCTGGTGCGCCCAGCTCATTCCTGGTATCCGTTTTGCCGTCTGACCCACCCATCTTGCTGTGCTGGTTCCACTTTGCCATCTGGAGGGTCAGGTCGGTGGGAGGTCATGGGGTCAAAAATGAAAATTTTCAAAAGTGATCAAATTTGGTACCAAATGAAAGCCATAAGCGAGCTGAGCAACTTTTGTCATAGAACTGCATGCTCAAAGTGGCTGTGGGGTGGGGTGGGGACTTAGCGATTTTCGGTCAAAAATGAAATTTTTCAAAAGTGGTCAAATTTGGTACCAAATGAAAGCCCTAAAAGAGCTGAGCAACTTTTGTCATAGAACTGCATGCTCAAAGTGGCTGTGGTGGGGTGGGGTGGGGACTTAGGCGATTTTCGGTCAAAAATGAAATTTTTCAAAAGTGGTCAAATTTGGTACCAAATGAAAGACCTAAGCGAGCTGAGCAACTTTTGTCATAGAACTGCATGCTCAAAGTGGTTGTGGAGTGCTGTGGTTGGCTTGCTTGCTACTGTTGAAAGATATCTATACATACATACGTACCTTCAGGAGCATACATATATAAAATAATGGAAAACAAGAACAAAAAGTGCTCCTTCGTCGCATGTAAAATACATATGAGTTCCGTAGGGAGGTTGTAAATTAAGGAAAGCAAGTTGCAATCGCTTAACATATGAGCCTGTCCTACAACGAGGCTCATATTGGCGTCACTGTGCATTCCACATTAAAGCCTCATTAAAGAACCTCAGCTTCATCCTCATTACGGAAAAATGAATAGACGTTGTGGCCCCGAAGAAATGGACTGAAGTGAACTACGACTGCTCAAGCTGAACTGTACATGCAACCTGATGTTTCCTGAAACACTATGGCACACCTCTAATACATTCTCGAAACATTTTCACATTATATATACACACGCAGAATGCGTTCCCACTTGGCTGTGAGTCAGAGCGCCTCATGGTGTACCGTATTGAGCATATGCACACTATAATGACTGATCAACATTATATGAAGGAAGGATAATTTGTAATGAAAAGCTTTATGCAGTATGTATTTATATAAATGTAATATATATATATATATATATATATATATATATATATATATATATATATATATATATATATCATAGGGGTCGCGGCAGCGACCCCTATAATATGTGTCAAAAGTCCCTGGAGACACCGTAAAATAAGCTGCGCAGAGGCTGCGCAGATTTCATGCGCAAATTGTAGAGCACATCGAGTTTAGTATGTGTGTGAAGTTTCAGCCCCGTATCACTTTCCGTTAAAAAGTTGCGCCCCGGACCGGTTATGGCGGCGATGTTTTTTTTCCGGTTTCTCCTATTTAATGGTCGTATTGTCCTGAGGTCCATAGTAGGCTTTACCTGGCCTCTCAAAACTTTGTCTATAGGGGTTTTCTGGTGCGCCCAGCTCATTCACGGTGTCCTTTTTGCCGTCTGACCCACCCATCTTGCTGTGCTGGTTCCATTTTGCCGTCTGGAGGGTCCGGTCGGTACCGACTTCCGGGAACATCATATAGGACTGTACATAGCCTCTCAAAACATTGTCTATAGGGGTTTTCTGGTGCGCCCAGCTCATTCCTGGCATCCGTTTTGCCGTCTGACCAACCCATCTTGCTGTGCTGGTTCCACTTTGCCCTCTGGAGGGTCAGGTCGGTGGGAGGTCATGGGTCAAAAATGAAAATTTTCAAAACTGGTCAAATTTGGTACCAAATGAAAGCCATAAGCGAGCTGAGCAACTTTTGTCATAGAAGTGCGTACCTAAAGTGGCTGTAGAGGCCTGTGGTGGGGTGGGGACTTAGGCGATTTTGGGTCAAAAATAAAATTTTTCAAGAGTGGTCAAATTTGGTTCCAAATGAAAGCCCGCATCGAACTGAGCAACTTTTGTCATAGAAGTGCTTTCCTAAAGTGGCTGTAGAGGGCTGTGGTGGGGTGGGGTGGGGACTTAGGCGATTTTGGGTCAAAAATTAAAATTTTCAAAAGTGGTCAAATTTGGTACCAAATGAAAGCCCGCATCGAACTGAGCAACTTTTGTCATAGAAGTGCGTACCTAAAGTGGCTGTAGAGGCCTGTGGTGGGGTGGGGACTTAGGCGATTTTGGGTCAAAAATAAAATTTTTCAAAAGTGGTCAAATTTGGTACCAAATGAAAGCCCGCATCGAACTGAGCAACTTTTGTCATAGAAGTGCGTACCTAAAGTGGCTGTAGAGGCCTGTGGTGGGGTGGGGTGGGGACTTAGGCGATTTTGGGTCAAAAATAAAATTTTTTCAAAAGTGGTCAAATTTCGAGTCAAATGAAGGCCCGCATCGAACTGAACAACTTTCGCCATAGAACCACCCACCCAAACTTGCTGTGTCGGATTTATATACTTGCTTTCTCAACCGGAATTTAAACGACAGACATAGGCCCAACACACATATTATCCTCTTTTGTGCGGAGCATTTTTGTTACTTGTATATATATATATATATATACAAGAATAAAAATGCTCCGGTGGAGCATGAAAAATGCAATATGGGTGACATTAGGTTGTAAATGGACAGAGGACTAGGTTTTAAAACGTTAATATGGGAGGGGCAGGTTGTAAATGCCAGGAGGACTAGGTTAAAAGCGCACTAATATGGACCAGCTTCGCTGAACAACCCATATTCGCGAAAACTGTCCAGAGTTTCTATCGGCTGCTGCTTGCTGTTGATATTGGCAGTTCTTCGAAAAATTGT
>JASAND010027967.1:0-21407 GCA_030248195.1 Trissonchulus latispiculum
GAGTGGCTGGATCTAGGAAGTGGGTTTATGTATTGTTGCATTGGCTTTATTTAAATTGCGCGCCCCCTCTCCTTCATATATATAAAGGGGGATTGGGTATTTGAAGATGTCCAAAATTTTTGATTACTTAATGCTGGACCAAGCCTGACTTCAAATCCTTATCCAAGTTAATTATACACATAGAAGGAACAGTAATCAGCAAACACAAGTGGAAATGGCGTGGGTGTTTGGTAATTGTCAACTGTGACGGTGACAGTTATTGTCTTCTACAAGTTTATTTTCCAATTGAATTGATTTTGTCCTACCGTATTCAGAGATCATAATATATACTTAAATTCTGTTTCTTGTCAACAGCTAAAAATAACCTCAGTACGAGTGAACTGAGTGGATATATATAGTGAAAATAATAATATGTTACTTATATTATTTATATTCCTTAAATTTTGACCGCCTTTATTGATAAATGTCGGATGACAAGTATATATATATATATATATATATATATATATATATATATATATATATTATTATATATATATATATATATATATATAGATACTCTAAATCAATGTACAAACTACATCTCTACAGTTCTTTTGAGAAGCTAAGCGCAAGACAGAA
The DNA here is from genome assembly GCA_030248195.1 of Trissonchulus latispiculum. NCBI lineage: Eukaryota > Metazoa > Nematoda > Enoplea > Enoplida > Ironidae > Trissonchulus > Trissonchulus latispiculum. The sequence goes on from JASAND010027967.1 coordinate 622, forward strand.
CTGAAGATATTAAAAATCTATTCAATCAAATGTCGATATTCAAAACCATCCAAAAAATATAGTTAGTTTGTAATTTATATGTTACGGGCAAATGCATAAGTCGGGCATTTACCAAGTTCCCGGGCAAATAAATAATTTACGCATGTGACCGGGCGAGCAGATAGCGAAACATCATTTCAACTCTAACAGTTATCGCTATCAATTATCTATATGCCCGAAATTAATGCGGCCACATGCGTAAACTCGTTTGTAATACCTATTTGCAATTTAATTTATTTGTTTTTCTCTAATTATGAATGTATACGTATGCATTCTAAAACACATTCTGCCAAGAAAATAGGCTGTTAAGGTGGCGCTTACATTATCGGGATTATAGACGTAAAATCTGGACAAATTGTTTAATTTTAAGGGAATCTGACGTGAATCTATCTTGATTGGTGGGGTATGCTCTGACCAAATTTCGGCAGCTGAGACAATGTGATTGAGCTGTCATGATGGTTTAGAAAATCTTGCATGTATATTAAATTATACGGGTCTTATCTCGATTACCCCCACCACCCAAAATCCTTAAAACGTGACCAAATGAGCTAAAATTTTGTGCGGGTATGTTTTCGACCACGCTGAGTTCAAATATCGCAAAATTTTTCGATTTCGCAAAATTCGATTTTTTTCGATTTCTAAGGGGGACCAAGGGAAAATTTTTTGTCCTCGATTTTGCTGAAATGATGTATATAGGGGCTTTCGGGGTCGTAGAACACGTTTCTCGATTCAGCTTTTCGTTAGCTCAGTATAAGCTTACATCTTTAGCTTATACTGAGCTAACGAAAAGCTGAATAGAAATTCGGACTTCAGACTCGTGTTCTGCCACCCCGAAAACCCCTATGTACATCTTTTCAGCAAAATCGAAGACAAAAAATTTTTCGGTTTCCCTTGGTCCCCCCCCTTAGAAATCGAAAAAATCGAATTTCGCGAAATCGAATAATTTTGCGATATTTGAACTCAGCGTGGTCGAAAACATACCCACACCAAATTTTAGCTCATTTGGTCAAGTTTTAAGGATTTTGAGTGGTGGGGGGGTAATCGAGATAAGACCCAATTATACTGCGAAATGTTAAATTTGGTTGTAAAATAACCAAAATAAGTAACGATCTAGATAATTTTACTGCTTTCCACAACATTTTCTAAAGTGATCCGGCCCGTTTTGACACGCTCCGGCCCGCTGTTAAAACATTTCTCGGCCCCGGCCATTTTGATTAATTATAAGTAAGTTAAATTGAGTGCATGACATTCAAAAACTGTCTGCACAACTCTGTAAGCAGGTTTCTTTGCTTTCTAGGGACTCATTCCGTTCCAGTTCAAGGTGGATCCCGGGTTAACGAACTGAGCAAATATCTAGCATGTTTCGTTCATGATAGTGTAAAAGTTTCATACTCTTATTCTATTGTGTATGTACTCTTGCTTCAGCTGAAGCTGTATATATGCAGGTAGTGAAAAGATACTGTAGGAACGCTCCATTACTCTCAGACTGAGGTTCATCGGTTATGATTAGTTCTTTCTAATTATAAATTTCACTTGAATCCATACTGCTATAAAACGACAATCACAATTCTTTCTCTGCTATATTGTGGGCGTGTGGGTGGGAAGTCATTACAGAAATCGAGGATACACTTTATTCCATTCATAGTTCTTTCATTCTGAGCATTCAGGGGCGAAGTGGTGATTAAGTGAGAAACTATTAACTAAATAGACTATGGTTTATCGTTCTGTCTGATGATTTGTCAAAGTGCCAACATAATAAAAGCATGCATTTCGGCTCAGCTGAGTAGTCACAAATGTATAGTGGGCTTTTGTAACGATAAACCGGATAAAAAGTTCCCAAATTTCAAATCATGCGGATAAGAGTAGAGAGCGGTGACTGCAGATTTAAGTGGATAGGATTAAATAAATATGTATGTAGTAAATTCAAATGTGAGAAAGGTTTTGCACGGTGTTTTTGGAAATTATCTGCAGAATCGAAAGTTGTTAACGTATATCAGTTTATATCAATAATTGGGCTGTTGACGGGACAAGATTAGTTTTAGTTTTTCGTTGCATCATTAAAACATTTGTTCATTTAGATTTTACATGCTCTTATGTATTTATATGCGTACTAGATATTGGATGCTTTATCTTGTTTTAGAGGTTACGAATACGTCTGTGTTCAATCCGCTCCTCCGCTGTTCATCATTCGTCTTCAGTATCGAACATTCCGTGGCGGGCGTAAGTAATCCTTTAAAGCTGGCTTATTTCTACATTTTCCAAAATTTATGGGAATAGGGCTCGAAGTTGCTCCCAATGGCTCACCAAGAATTATTTTTGAAAAAAATTTGCGAATTTCTACGTTTTTTGCAAAATCCAAAAAGCCGAAAATCGCTAAAAAGTGATTAATTTTAGGTGTTTTTAAGCTAAAAAAGCGAATTTTTGTTTAAAAATAGGGCGAAGCCGAATGTTTTTTGAAAAACTAGAGTAAAAATGCTAAAGTTTTGCTACTTTTCGCGTTTTAGTGGGATGTCTGAATTCATGGGAGGGCTGCATTTTATGGTGGGGCTCCTCGAATGGGAGGAGGTCGCTGAATTAGGGGAGCGCCCCCCCCCAGGAAAAATAAGCCAATATACTATCGTATTCGTATACCTTGAACTATGCATACCTAAGGCACCTGTCTTTCTTACGCTAAACCATCTGTCCTACTTCCGTTTTGTGTTTTGTTGAGCCACGTAACCTGATTCAGATTTTCTGACTTGAAAAGGAAGTTTGTTTTGCGTTGATCTTTCACAGTGACAACTCATGAAATGTCTCTAAAATCCACAAATTAGAATTGGCTATAGTTTTGTAGTTGTGGTTACTCAATTAAACTGTAAGTTAGACCAGGATTTGGTTGGTTTCCATTAGTAGTATTAGTTATGCAAAAGTAGGATTTTTTGCTGTTTAATAGAACTCTTGTTTCATTTCTATTTTGATATGTTATATTTGAGAATTTTTAAAACACGGTATAATATGTGTATTTTGTTGATTTATAGCCCAGATTACTCCGGTGGAGTATTATTATGTGATCGCTGGAACAGTCTATCAAGCCCCGGACTATGGAACCTTTGTCAAATCAAAAATGGTTCGTTTTAGCCAATCTTATCCCAGTTACTTATTTTCCCCGTTAATTAAGTACATATATATACGTACTTTGATCGTCAATGACGTACGTAAGTAGTTGCATTGATCCTTTTCTAATCAGAGCAGGTGATTTAATGACATTTACATTCTAAACCACTTACGTACGTTTATTTCACTTTTACCAGAAACGTACCAAGAAATGTAGTTTAACTGATTCCGGATGACAATATTGCTTCATTTTTCAGGTCACTTCTTTGTACTATGTTCGTGAGGCATTTAAGGAGGCTTTCTCTCATCTGGAATACAGTTCCACCAAAGGATACTCTTGGAACTTTGACAAAAATACGCCCGTCGGAACAGCTGCTGAAATAGAAAGTATATACTCTACATACTGCTAAACAGATGGCTGCACTGTATCTGTTTGAGTAAAATGTGTTTGAGCATACGTGGGACGAAAGAGGGGAAAGATTCATGCAGTTTGTAGCTGTCAGCTCGGACCTCCCTGACGGACTCTTAAGTTTTACTTTTAATTTTGGCTTTTACGCTAAGAGATATATCGACTTTGGTTTCTTTGTGCTGAGATATGTACTTGACTTTGAGAGGCATTAATCATTTGTTAATAATTTAAGATAGACGCTTAGATTGTCGCATTGTTAACATTACAGTTCGTTCGTTTGGTATTTCATTCCTGATACTGAAGGTCAGCATAATTGGGTAACCATTTGGTGCGTATCGCGCTAGACTGTCATCAAGCAAAAAGCGGCACTGTTTCTTTGAAGTTATACACTCAAATACGCAGGCTTGACAGGTTAACAGAAATGACAGGCTAAGGCCTGCTTGACAGTCTAAGAACTCTGCACGCCCCCCTTTCATGCTGATTTGCTTAGTTTGCTCCTTAGCGTGTCATCAATGACGGTCTAGTACAGTCTAATTAACACGTTGAACATATAACTTGCTAACTTGTCAAGATCCTCTTATATATATACACACATATATATATATGTACAAGTAGGAAAAATGCTCCTTGCAGTCGCATGAAAAAGTTAATATGAGCTATGATGGTCAACATTTAAATGTGTCAAGGACAAGATTTAAAATGTTTAATATGAGCCAACATCTAAATAAGTAGAGGACAAGATGTAAACGGCTAATATGAGCCGCTACGTTTCTCTTGGGCTCATATTGACGCTCATTTAGCTTTTGCTTATATATGTTGTACTTTGAATCCAACACTGACTTGGCTTGCATGAATAACGACGCACAAACATTAATTTTGCTGTACGTAAATGTTTTCTTCTCCACCGCTACATCCAAGTACACATTTAAGGCCACCATATAAGTCAACAAAACGAAACCGAAGTCCAATCTAATGAAGAAACGAAAATGTGGAACTTACACATGTTGTGAAATCTTGAGAAATCACATTTGAAGTTATCATCGCAATCATCACATTAATTCAATATATTCCCAAGCTAATAAAATCGTTTATAAACACTGATGCTTATATGCCAACCGTAAATGTATATATGTTTGCCATTTTAGTCGCGTCAATATGAGCCCAAGAGAAACGTAGCGGCTCATATTAGCCGTTTACATCTTGTCCTCGACTTATTTAGATGTTGGCTCATATTAAACATTTTAAATCTTGTCCTTGACACATTTAAATGTTGACCATCATAGCTCATATTAACTTTTTCATGCGACTGCAAGGAGCATTTTTCCTACTTGTCCTCCGTCTAGTTTTTGGGAACGCTGCCATAACTGTGGCATCAGCAGTCACAAATCCAGTGAATTCTTCTTCCTGTTCCTGGGCCAATCCTGGAAATCCAATGTGGCTGGGACGGCTAGAGCCGGCCCACATCCCGGAGAAAAGCCAGTACCCTTGGAGGACCCTTGGAAAGAATGTCAAGCCTTGGCCTGGTTTTGAGATGGCGTCGTCGGGGGTTACCAGTGAATTCCCCATGCCCAATAAGCTTTGCATGCAAAATTTCAGACTTTCAGCTATCTCCAGTAGCTTGAACCATGAACCAGTTGAACAAGATCCGGCCAGCCATGGGTTAGATCAGCGATGTAACACCACCAGTGAATTCCCCATGCCCAATAACCTTTGTATGAAAGATTTCAGCCTTTCAGCTGTCTCCAGTAGCTTGAACCAGGAACTGGTTCAACTTTGAACCAGTTGAACCAGATCTGGCCCGCCATGGGTCGGATCACCAAAGTAACACCACCAGTGAATTCCCCATGCCCAATAACCTTTGTATGCAAAATTTCAGCCTTCCAACTATCTCCAGTAGCTTGAACCAGGAACTGGTTCAACTTTGAACCAGTTGAACCAGATCTGGCCCGCCATGGGTCGGATCACCAAAGTAACACCACCAGTGAATTCCCCATGCCCAATAACCTTTGTATGCAAAATTTCAGCCTTCTAGCTATCTCTAGTAGCTTGAACCAGGAACTGGTTCAATTTTGAACCAGTTGAACCAGATCTGGCCAGCCATGGGTCGGATCACCAAAGTAACACCACCAGTGAATTCCCCATGCCCAATAACCTTTGTATGCAAAATTTCAGCCTTCTAGCTATCTCCAGTAGCTTGAACCAGGAACTGGTTCAACTTTGAACCAGTTGAACCAGATCTGGCCCGCCATGGGTCGGATCACCAAAGTAACACCACCAGTGAATTCCCCATGCCCAATAACCTTTGTATGCAAAATTTCAGCCTTCCAACTACAGGCCTGTTGCGGTTCCTATTTTTCCTATTTTTTCCTATTTTTTCGGGACATTCCTATTTATTCCTATTTTCAGCCGAAATTCCTATTTTTTCCTATTTTTTGTATTTGACCAGTGTAAAGTATAAATTTTTATCTTGGCTATTTTGATGAACAGAATACAAAACTTTCTCCAAGCTTTGAATGACATAATAGGTTTTGAGAAAAATTTTGCGCCTTCGGCGCAATTGTGTTTCACTTGTTTCTTAAAATGCCCTCGTCTTACCGTTGCTTACATTAGTTTTCCAACTTACACTAGGTATATATAACCTTGGTGCATATGTGCGTTGGGTTACAAATTGTTAGTGTGAAAATTAAAGCGTTATACGACCGTTGCCACAACAAGGTCTTAGTTATAAATGAGTCAGCACGGATTAAGCTAAGTTCCCAAATGTTTGGTAATTGAGTCTACATGTATATATATATATATATACGTACATTCAGGCGCGTAGCCAGGGGGGGAATGGGGGGAATCCCCCCAAAATTGTGTTGCCCCCCTGAATTTTTTCCTGCCATGTGTAAAACAGGCGCGAAATGCGTCTATTGTACCATTATAATATATACGTGTTTCACATTAAAAAATTAGTGCCAATTACCCTATTTGGTGTACTTTGACCACCCACTGCATCGTTTGGGTGCATGAACACGCACTTAGTATTAACTTAACATATATACATTAACACGAACTTAACACGCCTTAATATTATTGTAATTTCAACGAATGCTCTGTAAAAATTCCACGAAGGTCACGAAATAAAATAGATTTCTCGGGGGGGGGGGGGGGGGCTCCGGCCCCAGACCCCCCCCCCCGAGAAAATTTTGCATTCCCCCCCCGAAATTTTTTTCTGGCTACGCTAGTGCGTACATTGATTACGTATTGTATTGTATACATGTATAGCTACGTTTTGTATAACTGAATATCCAGTGCTCGTTGCACATCCACACTTGCTTTACTCATACGTTAACCATGGGTGTTTTTGTTTTAGTTCTAGCATTTTTAGAAATGTAAAATTCCAAAAGATAACGAGAAGTAGAGATACAAGTTATTGAGGCGGGTCTGGGGGTAGCAATTTTCTTGAGCACTTTGGCTGATCTTTTTCAGTAACTTTCTTATTCAGTCGCTAAAAAGAGTGCGCACAAGACCAAAAGTTTTTCATTTCAGAATTTCAGAAATAAAGTAAAGGTCAGAAATCGGCAAATTTTCATAACTGTATATAAGGTTTGAAACGGTTTTTAAGCAATAAATGAATTCAGGGCGTTCTGGAGAATTTCCAAATTTTTTCCGAAAAATTCAAAAATTTTCGGAAATTTCAAATTTTACCGCTACTTTTTCAAAAAATTTCTAACTAAAAAAAACTAGCAAGTTCTTGCGAAAGATGCGGGGAAAACAGAAAAAAACTGTTTTTCCTTCCTGTGTCCATCCCTGGTTAAACCCAGATTGAACTCAAAAAGTTTTAATAGTATGCCCCGATTTCCATGGCGAGCGGTGATCAGTCAAATATTATAATATTGAATCGGAAAATGGTGATTAAATAAGAATTAAAAGTTTTCAGAAATTTATTCATTTAAAGACACAGTATGCACTTTGCTGAATCGACATAGCCTTTTTAAAGCTTGATTCTTTTTTTCCATTTTTTGACCAAAAAGTTCCTTTATTTTGTGGTAAATTCCTTTTTTTTCTTTTTGAAAAATCCGAACAGCCTGATTTCAGTAGTGAACAGGTGGGCAGTGAACCAGTTGGCCGCCATGGGTCGGACAGAGTGCCATAACCTTGTTGATTTCAGCCTTTAGATCCAGTAGTGACCAGGAACTGGTTACTTGACCAGTGCCAGTTGGCCGCAGGGTCGGTACCAAGACACCAGTGTTCAGCATAACCGTATGAATTTAGCTTTAGATAGTAGTGACCAGGAACTGGTTGAACCAGTGAACCAGATTGCGCTGGGTGGTACCAGATGTAGCCATAACCTGTTGTTTAGCCTTCAAATCCAGTAGCTTGACAGGAACGGTTATGCCAGTTGACCAGTTGGCCCGCATGGGTCGGACCCCGTGATTCCGCCATACCTGTAAATTTCAGCCTTCTAGCTATTCCAGTAGTGAACCAGGAACTGGTTAATGCCAGTGAACCAGATTGGCCCGCCATGGGTGGTACCAAAGAACACACCAGTGTTCCATCCAAAACCTGTATCCAATTTAGCTTCTAGTATTCAGTAGCTGAACCAGGAACTGGTTTGACCAGTTGAACCAGTTGGCCGCATGGTGGAGATGTTCCCAGCCATAACCGATAATTTGCCTTCTAGATCAGTAGCTGACAGGAACTGGTTCAATGAACCAGTGAAAGTGAAAGGCGAGATACGGTGTCGGACTATCTCATCGTGTTCGGCGACCCCGTTTACTATAGTGGGTACCACCCGAGGCCGAAAAACGCTGTTTTTGCCCGTTTTTAGACTATTTTCAAATTTTCGGACTTAGATATTTTTCAGCTTGAAGGTGTCCAAAAACGCTATTTTTTCCATTTTGACCATCTATAAAATCGAACCAGATCGAAATCGGAAAAAAAATAAATGAAGTACCATGTTAGATATTCAAAAAATAGTATAGAAAAATTTTTCCTATGGGCCGTTTGAAAAATCGAGTTAACACAAAATTGGAAAAAATCATGCTGAATACAGAGAAAAAAACCCCCACTTTCAAACCCGTAAGAGAAAGTCGATTTTTTCAAAGTTCATTTTTTCCGGGCAAGTTTGGTATCATTCGAAAGCTCTTTGCCTGGAGATTTCAAAAATGTAAATATTAGCTCTTAATTCCTTCCCGTTAATTAGTTATGCCATATTAGCATTTTTCAAAATCCGCAAAGTGCCTTTATAGCTCATATTATGGGGGGGGGGCTCTCCGAGCTCCCCCATGATACATACATATATATGTATATATAATACTCTGCACGCCCCCCCCCTTTCATGCTGATTTGCTTAGTTTGCCCTTAGCCTGTTATCAATGACACTCTAGGACAGTCTAATTTACACGTTGAACATATAACTTGCTAACTTTTGGTATATGTATTTGTCTGCTATAACTGGATTCTTCGTTTTAGCCAAAAAGCAGAAACAGAAACAGGATGATGAGGAGAATCCTGTTGATCGAAAAAGTACTTGGTTTCAGCGAACTCGTGTGGACAGCTTGCTACGAAAATTGTCGGAAAAGTTCCCAGTTTCTGAACAGCATTCCATGCCTGAGCACAATGCCCAAGTAAAAACAGAACCTGTTATAAAAGGTAATATTGTCTGCCAACTTTTTTATAAACTTGAGAAATAGGAATGAAAGCAGTACCACCGAAAAAATCAGATCTCCGCTGGGATTCGATCCTACGATGTATCGTGCCGTACGTGATCGCGCTCTACTAACTACAAGCTGCAGAGGGACCATTCTCATCAAGCTATCAAGCTGGAAAAGCCAGGTTATTTCGTCACCTTCCCAAGTCGAGTCCATAGCTTTATTGATATTTAGACATGGATTTAAATTTCGGTGTGTTGTTGATTGTCAAAGGTTTCTTTAGTCTTTCTGTTCCATTCTTTTAGAATTGCGTTCATTTTCTTCATTTGGATTCTTTTCTCTTTCAGATGAACCAAGTGCAGGGTCTGAAGTTGGTGGTTCTGCAGCCGGTCCTTCTGTCGATTCCTATGAAACGGCGCATCCTGCTAAGCGACCCAAGCTAGAAAATCCTGTGTAAACATTGAACTTAGAATTTTCTGCAATTCCATTGTTTATGGTTACTGTACATAGGCAATTAATAATTGTACAAAATAAACAACTTTCTTTTATTAACATACATTCGAAAGTTTGTTAAGTACATAAACTAACACTGTGACAAGAGCCACGCTCTTTGTTTTGAGGTTTGCGACATAAACTGCACGATAACTTCTGACCCTCCCTCCACAGATTAGACCTGTGGTAGACAGATAGCGAAGTTAGACACTTCTAGAAGTGTCTAGTCATTTTAGACACTTCGCAAAGTGCCTAGACACATTGCGAAAATTTTGTCAGAGTGGCGTTTTTCTGCAATGTGTCTAGGCACTTCGCGAAGTGTCTGACCTTCATTGGACACGTGCAGAAAATTTCATTTGTCATGAACTATATGACTCCAATCATTCGGAAATTTGAAATATCTAGTTTTTACATATTTTACTGGATACTTATACTTACATTATTCGTACCCAGTCTATTGTAACAAAGTCAAAACAACAAGATTAATTTAATTAAATTAGCAGAAGTAACGTCATAAGGTGAGAAGGCGAAATTCAGGTTGCGCTTACATGTAGGGAAAAATGCTGGATATCCGTCCGTCGTAAAAATCCGTCTAATTTTAACGTTATCACTTTATAATCTGCATACTTATGCTAGTTTCTTGATTCGTGAAAAGGTACTAAAAGATATATATCATTTCAGATGTTGTCCAGCACAGTTCTGTGGTTCAAAAAATTCTGAACAAGCACTTCAAACTGCAAAAATTCGGAAAAAGCAAGTGAAACTGTTAATTGCAAAAGTTGGTGCTCAAAATTAATGTCAAATCTCTTGAATTCATTGTCTCAATTTTTATTCCGCCGGAGGCGGAATCTTTGCAATGGGTTGACCCAAAACTAACGTGCAATTCTATGTATGGTGTGATCTTCTCACTATGTTTAGCACGTAATCCTAGTTGCGTAAGTTTTTTGGATGGGGGGTGTGCTATCTAAAAAGTTATTGGAATAAGCTAAATCTTGTGCTTCAAAATTTTTGTTGTATGTGAGTAATTTTTAGTTAAGGTACAGTTACTCACTCTTAATTTTTTAAAATATTTTGCTAAATGAACTGATATTTATGCTTGGGAAACAATTTTATTTGGGTCCCCCTTTGCAGTTTAGGATTTACGCTAAAATTGAAAACGCAATTCCGTGTTCAGATTATGCAAATTAGTTGACTATGGAAAATCTCATTCCAGGGTTAACAGCGGGGGAGAACAGGTTAAAATATGTGAAACAGCAGCTACTGTTTGTATTAACCATTGCTAATGTTAGGTATCAGCTCCTTCCATGTTATTGAAATTGTTTCTGAAATTTCTGCCATATCGTTTGTAGAATACGGCATAATCGGCCATTTTTTGAAATTTACCTGTGTCGAGTTTTCTGCCCAGTTTACTCTTCAGACGATTCTTCATGCTGCTCTCGCTTCTGTAAGTGCGATGGCCAGCCAAATAGAAGAAATTCCAATCAGTACCTTTTTAGGTGATAGGATCAATTTTTCAAAGCAAAATGATGTTTGCCTGACTCTTGGAGACTATGTTATGTTTTGATCTCCGTTTTTATTTATGATGTCGTGGCATCTTCAGAGAATCTGTTTTTCCATACACAAGGGAAATCGGAAAAATGTTGTCTTTGATTCTGAAAAGTTGTACACAAGAGTTTTCTGCGTCCCAGAATACGAATCTAGAGTCCGTTATTCGATTCGGTTTTGTTGGCTCAGTATACGCTAAAGTTGTGAGCTTAGGAAGTAAGACTTACAGACCCAGAAATCCCTATAAATAACTTTTATCAGAATCGAAGACAAACAAGACAAAGAAAACCGAATTTCGCTAAATCAAAAAGTTTTCTAGGTGAACTCAGCGTTATCGAAAACCGGGCATACAAATTTCAGTTCAATTGGAAATTTTTTAGGAATTTAATGGGTGGTATGGGTAATCGTGACAAGTCCCATATAAGTTGAGCAGAGACTAGGTGTTGAAGAACTAACAGCTTCAATAATTACTAGTAAACAAAATATTCAGACCACAGCACGGGAATGGGAAACTAAGTAATGACACGGTTTCAATTCTGCCCTGCGTCCAAAGTAGCACAGATGCAGTTGTGCAAACGGTAAGTCGTCTAACACATGTCAACTATAACTCGCGCACCACGGCGGAATTCCCCCTTTTAGGGGATACTTGTTGTGATTAAACATAGAAACTTATATGAATTTAATAACAAATTTGGAACTTTTTTGAAATTTTGCACTTTCTGAAAAAACAAAAAATGCTAATTGCTAATTTAATAAATTTAATCTTGCTGTTTTGACTTTGTTACAATACGTAGACTGGAGACGAATAATGTAAGTATAAGTATCCAGTAAAATATGTAAAAACTAGATATTTCAAATTTCCGAAAGTTGAACCACAGTTGTGTCAACAAATAAGTCATTGATTGGAGTCATATAGTTCATAACAAATGAAATTTTCTGCATGTGTCTAATGAAGGTCAGACACTTCGCGAAGTGCCTGGACACATTGCAGAAAAACGTCGCTCTGACAAAATTTGCGCAATGTGTCTGGGCACTTTGCGAAGTGTCTAAAATGACTAGACACTTCTAGAAGTGCCTAACTTCGCTATCTGTCTACCACAGACCCACCACTTCAAAGAAATTCGCACGCTATGTTTTTGCGCAGAAGCTCACAACAGCAAGGTTGGGCTAGACCGAGATTTCACCGACAACGAGACCGACATCAGGCCAGGGTACCGAGACCGATACCAGCAATTTTAGGCTTAAACTTAGTTTCTTGCAATTTTTGAGACAGGCCCCGGAACTTGGACACTTAAACATGGAATTCCGCACCTCGTTAGTTAGTTTTCAAAACATTGATTTAAAATACCACGTCTGTGCTGTTGAGCTAGACCGAAACCGAGACTCCCAACCCTTCCCACCCGGCACCCAACCCTTCTCAACCCAACCCAACCCAGCCGAGCCCAACCCACAAGACACATTTTGGACTAACTGAATGAATAGTTGTGTTTTCGAGCTACAGAACATAAGCATTCATGAATCTATGTTTCTCTACAACTTTGTTATTCGAATGTTTCTGGCTCAATTTTGTCTCGAATAATCCCACTGCCGTCAGGATCTCCCAGAGTTGGAAGTGGGTAGCGGGTAGAAATTTTAGTACCCGCAGGCTACCCGCGCGGGTAGTTGCGGGTATCTCTTGTTGATATATTCACTAAAATTCTAACACTTTTCCGTGTTCGGAAAAAACAGACTTCATGTTGGTGATTTCAAAAAATTCGCTAATTTTGTCTGGGTGCTATTCTCCACGACTACTAATCTCAGCGCATATGGGCGGCCTTTGATTAATCTTGTTCTATTTGGTTATATCCAGAAACGTAATCATAAGCTATGTTGTGTTGCTATGTTGTGATCCTACAGCATATATGTACTGCATATTGATCGAGATCTCTACTTGCATTTATTGCTTTCGGTAAGCAAACAAACTTAATTTCTCAGCGTACAGGTTGCTATACGTGCCGTTTTTGTTATACTTTTTTGTTATGCTGTACGCAAAGCTTAAATGCCTTAAATTTTATTGTAAGCATATGTTCCTTTAGTGGCGTTCGGTGGGTGGTACATAAGGTTACTCTGCAACCTTTTAAAAATTGTTCGGAACTTGGCTCAAGAAATTTTCCAACTAATCTAACTAACTATCATTCTAGAAAAGTCCTGATGACTACCGGCTATCCGTGGGTTGTAATGTAACAGAAACGAAACTTTTAGTCGGACAACTTATAATTTTTTCGCTTTGTTTTTGTTATTTCGAATGTAGTAGCCCCTGGTAAGTTATTGAAGTGAATCCGAAAATATTAGTTAAACCTAGAGTAGATGATAGGAAGAGTATGACACGGGACTCTTCCTAGTGTAATTGGCCTGTCAGATGCTCGGCACATTAAGGCCGAAATCTCGGGGGGGGGTCACGGTTAACACAGTTAACCATGTGTTTATATGCGTTTGAACTAAAATGAATCTGATTGGCTAATCCCCTACCTTATGTATGTCAAAATTACGTGTATAAGGTGACCCCCCCGAGATCTCGGGGGGGGGGCTCAGCTTAACGTTGTTAAGCTGTGTTATATGGGTTTTAAATGAAATGCATTTGATTGGTTACTTAGCTATCGTAGCCAACACCATAACTTTACAATAGCAGCAGCTAAGCAGCAAAACAAATGCATTTAAGTTCAAACGCATATAAACACACGCTTAACAACGTTAAGCTGAGCCCCCCCGAGATCTCGGGGGGGTCACATACACGTAATTTTGACATAAGGTAGGGGATTACCAATCAGATTCATTTTAGTTCAAACGCATATAAACACATGGTTAACTGTGTTAACCGTGACCCCCCCCCCGAGATTTCGGCCTTAATGTTCCGAGCATATGACAGGCCAATTACACTAGCAAGGGTACGGTGTCGTACTCTTGCTATTATTAACTCTTGGTTAAACTGAAAGCTGAAAGCTTTCAGTGAAAAGTGAAAGCTCAACATTTAAACTCCCTTTTTCTGGAGGTTATACATGTATGTTACGTTCCAGGTGGACAAGAAAGAAATACCACTTCTCTCGACGAATTTCTCCACAAGGAGTACTAAAAAATTACTCTCACTAGCAGTAAGAAATTCGGTTAAAAGGAGTAAGAAAATGGCCAAAAATAAGTTTTGAGACTCTAATTTCAAAAAATTTTCTGGCTTCGCCGGATTTTTTACTGGAACTGTTTGGAATTTCGCTGTTTTGATAAAAATCGTCCAAAGAATGTTGTTGTTACTAAAAAATCGCTGTTTATTTAAAACTTGCAAAAATTTGTGAAAATAGCAAATTTAGCTTAGAAACTGCGTTTTGACAAAAATTGCTTCCACAAGTACATACATTACCACAAGGGTCAGTTTTACTTTGACCTCTCGTTCTGGTTTGTTTACGTCATATTAATCTTACCGCCTGCTTCCGATAACTGTATGTGCTTTTGCGGAACTTTGGACTTCATATCCTATCCTATCCTATAACTCCTTTGTTGCGGTTCAATTTGTTGCTATGTAGTCATCTGTTGTCATCTGCAGTTGTGGAATCATAACGTCGCCAAAAGTTTCCAGGGTGTCTGCCCTCTACCAGGCTAAATGCGTTTTCGAAACAGTGAACAATGCATAATTTTCAACAAATTACAAACCTTTTTTCGAAACCTTGAGATTTAAATAGACTAGTCCTACTGCTAGCTGTAACCTGGGTCTTCGAGACTACATGAGCGCAAGATTAATTCTGAGAGATGCATCGGGCAGGCCGGCCGGTGCCTGAAAATGTGGGTCTAGGTAAGAGAATTTTCTGAAAATTAAGATTTTGCGATAATCGAGTATATATCGACAAAATTACTAGTGTTGTTTTCAATCAAATCGATGAGTAATATAATAACGAGCGATCTCTACCATAAAACAATGACTTTAAAATTCCAAACTTTGGCGAAAAATTGCCAAAAAATTACAAAATCGGGGCATTGGGCTGAACCACCGAGACTGACATTGGGAGCCAAGCCCAGGTCAACCCTAAAAATGTCAGTTAGTAAATAAACCAGAAAGTGGTACTTGTCGCAATGCGGCAAGTTGGATTAATTTCCATATTCAGCAACACAGTCAAACACTAAGGTAAGTAGTGGAAGAATCTGGTATGACTAAAACAACAGAATCGTACCACTCGAAAAATTTTGCGGGTATCTTGCGGGTATCAGTTGACTGCGGGCCGGGGGCCGCGGGGCGGGGCGGGGTGGGTACCAGCGTGCGGGTAGCGGGGCGGGGCGGGCCGCCAAAATGGTACCCGCTTCCAACTCTGGGATCTCCTTCCTCTTTTGGAACACCACTATCGGCTAGAAGATGTTCATAGCGTCGTCCTTTACACAGGCTGGCGGGCTGTCTTTCAGACGACATTTCACTACCGTCGTGAACTCTTGCTACCGTCATAATGAAACACAAACCAGCATCTCAGTTCGAGGAGGATTGGCTAAGTTTTAAGGGTTGAGTTAGTGAGTTATTTAGGTGTATTTATTGGACAATTTTTTTACTAAAAGCTGAGGGCAGTGGTCTGAAAGCCTGTAAATCAGAAGTAATTTGTGCAACGGCTGGCTTTCCACATTAGCAAACAAGCTAATTTTAGTTTTTTGAAGAGCTTTAAGAGTCTTAAAATCATCCTTGGTCTGTAACAGGCATGACGGGTGAAGAAAAAGGTCCTTCTGTGCTTATTGCTGCACCTTGGTCAAAATCCCAACCAGTATACACTTTGTATACTTTACACTAGTGCTGGGACCGGTTATAAAAGAACCGATAGAACCGGAACCGGAACCGGTGGCTTTTGGAACCGGCCGGTTCTAGTGTAAATTCTGGTTTTTTGAAACTACAATCAAGGTTTGTAAATTTTAAAATTTTATCAGAAATTTGAATTTAGCATTTAAACTTAATTTTGGAAATTCTATTTAGACTGCAATTTTGAGGACCTCGTAGTTTTTGTGTAAATGGTGGAAGATTTGTTATCTGTTTTATGGTATATTTTTAACAGCATTTTCAAGTAAATCTTTTAAGTTTTCTGGAAACGTAACAAACGTAACAAACAAACAAACAAACAAACGTAACGTAACAAACAAACGTAATGTAACAAACGAATAACTAAGGTCTTCCTCAAGGTTGATAAAGGTTAAACATTAAGGATTTGATGATTTACGGCAACTTCGACCTTTAGCTATTATTGCCTTTGCATATTTTGTGTGCTAAACTTACACTGAGGTATACCAGCAAACGAAGGCGTAACTTCAGATTAGGTGTTAAGCTGAGCAATAGTATCCCTGGACCCTGAGATGCTCCTTATTTAATAATAATTGGCTAGCGCTACCGAAAACAATGATTTTGACGGCTTATTAAAAACATTTTCATATTTCATAGTCATATTTTTATTTTTTATGTCTATACATAGGATTACGCTTTGCTAATAATAATAAAACAAAATCTGTGTAAAATAAAAACCTGACAGACTGATTTCATTTATTGCACATACATTTTTTGGTTTAGTTAGGTAGTTGTTCTTGGTTGTACCTGTGTTCCGCAGAAGTGCTCGAAAAGTGTAATTCTCGTTCAACGATTTCTTACATTTTATTCTTGTAAAAGTGTAAAATTCTTGTATTCCTGTATTTTTTGATCTCAGAAAAACCATCGGCCCCCAGATAGCTGCATTTCAATGAGCCTAAGCCTAAGCTTTGTAATAGTTGATGCTATACTGTTGAATCAATGGGCAAATTTTATTGGACGGTTTGAGATTGATCGAGGAAAGTTTTATTTTTGATTGACAGTAAGGTATATTTGTTATTTCTAAAGTTGCGACGATCGCTTTCTGAAAGGAATAGCAAAATTTTTGTCTGAATTGAGAATTACTTAGTTTCTTGGTAAGCTCTGTTACCTGAAATGTACCCACCATTTTGCTAAAATGTGGAGACAGACGACATCTTTTAACAGAAAGTATTCGTATTGTAGTAAAAAGTAGTCAAAAACGGTTTTAAAACACCTTTATAGTTTGTGCAGTCAATTATATATCAAGTTTTTATAGCAATTTTAAAAAATATAGAAAAATTGATTGATTTTAGCGTTTTTATAAAAATTACCAATTGGAACCGGAACCGGTAGCTAGAACCGGAACTGGAACCGGAACCGGTAGCCAAGAACCGGAACCGGAACCGGTTTCAAAAATCGGAACCGGTCCCAGCACTACTTTACACCCAATATATAATTTGAAATGTTGTCTGGCCAGCTGGCCAGAAAAGCCAGCAAGCTTTACACATGATATTTACTTCTCTATGCTGGCGGACTTTCCTATGCTGGGCTCCTCGCTGTTTTCCTTTTCTGTAGCCTGTTTTATTCTACCCATGCCTTCCGAGCGGGCACAAGTAGTTTTTCACCAACTCCGTCGCTGTAGGTAAGCGAGAAGCAGCGTGTTTTGCTAATAGACAATGCAGATTGCCCTAGGGGCGACTGAGGCTAATTCAGTTAATCTAATTTAGCCAATAACCGCACCCCGGCTTGACTTAGGATCACTTTTTCTATCCGTGATTTGCTTCTCCGCTTCTTGTCCGCAGTTCGTAAAAGACTGCGGAGAGCAGCACCATACAGGCCTGCTGAAGTGCCTAATGACTCCGAACTAAAAAAATATTTACATCTGTTAAGTGATTACACTGTTATAGAAGTTTTCATTTTATTTGTCTGGATCGATGGCCAAGCTAAAACCAAAAGCTAATAGGAGACTACACAATGAATAGTGCACTGCACAGAATTTATCTTACTTCACTCCGAGGTTTGGAGCAGAGATGAAACCGGGTCACCGGGTCAGTTCGGGTCACTATATGGACCGGGTCACCGGGTCACCGGGTCAGGAGCTCTTTTCAAAGTTTTACCAATTTTTGCCAACTGAAAACTTCAACAATTACTCAAAAATTAGCAATAGAAATATTCTTAACTTAATCGTGTAGTTTTCTTAAATGCTTGTCGCTGTAGTAGTAGTGTGAGTGTCCTCATAATATTTGTAATGACCTGTCAAGTTTAGATCAAGGTTTGAAACTACAATGATTGCGTTGAATCTTAACTAGAAAATGAAAACTATTACATGGGCCCTGAGAGTCTGAAATCTTTATTTTAAAATCTAAAATTCTCCATGCTCCATCTAGTGTAAGTGATTTCTCGCTGCTTCTATTATTTTTGGAGGGAGAGGGTCAGACTGTGGGTTTCAAATCTCGGTAAGAAGGAAAATCTCAGCAAAACAAGATTTACAGATTCTGAGTTTTACTTTGCATTTTTGCAATTGTTGTGGCTTACAACATATCTTCAGGAACCAATTGTGATTGATTTTATGTCATATTCTCTGAATCCTAGCCATACGAAAAAATATTTCCAAAGAATTCCCGCGGAGTGAAACTTCAATCATACAACTGTGAAAGGTTGAAATCAGGATCTGAAGATATGAAGAAAAGTGTCCAGGGCGGGGATCGAACCACCTTTGGATCTGCAGTCGAGAACTCTACCACTGAGCCACACCCCCGGACATAGAGATTGTTTTATGGCACTGATTTCAACCTTTCAAAGTTGCTGATATTTAACATACTCCCCTTGCTAATTGAAATTCGGCCTCGAATTTCCAGGAATTGCAGGTCGGTCCTCAAATCCAAGTACCATGTGGTCTAAGAGCGGCTCCCCGGCTGCCTCCTAACCCGAGGCCATATTATACTTCTTTCTTCTTCAAAGCCGGGAGCCTTTATATCAAACACAAGAACCATATCAACCATATTAACTATAACCCTTAGCACCACGAGGACCACCATATACCAAACCAATTATCTCAAGGACCTGCAATTCCGTCATTCCCAGGCATCACAAACGACTTCATCTCCTCAGAGCGGTAAGGACACGGCACGGTCGCCAAATGTGAAAGGTTGAAATCAGGATCTGAAAGATATGAAGAAAAGTGTCCAGGACGGGGATCGAACCACCGAGCTTTTGGATCTGCAGTCGAGAACTCTACCACTGAGCCACACCCCCGGACATAGAGATTGTTTTATGGCACTGATTTCAACCTTTCAAAGTTGCTGATATTTAACACAACTAAATGAAATATTTTACCAAAATATGTAATGGTAAAACAGAAAAGTGCTAATATTAAACCCTCTGATTAGAATTAGATGATGTCATGACTTTGGCAAAGTATTTTGTTCCAATATGTTTGATTCAAAAAGCTATGTAGTTTACCTCACGTCATTGAGTGCAAAATCGTGCAAATCGTTTTAAATTTTCCGGCTTACTTACAATATTCACTTTCCAATGCTACTACTTTAAGGAAAGGAAAACTTTTGCCTAACTTGATATTTTAGTCATCAAAAATGTCCAAAATGGTAAAAAACACTCACCGCACCCCAGTAAAGTATTTTTAATTTTTTGCAAGCTTAACCATGAATTTTCAAAAATACCGGGTCACCGGGACCGGGTCACCGGGTCAGGGGTCGACCGGGTCACCGGGTCAGTAAATAGTGACCCGGTTTCATCTCTGGTTTGGAGTAATGGAAAACAACACCGCCGTCCCATAAGAGACGATTTGGATTCAAATAGGTTTCAAACTATCTAATCCTAACCACTTGCCTCAACTATTTCTTAATTTGATTGGACCAAGTTCTGTTCCATACCGGAATATGGTAGGGTAATTTCTCTATTTCTGCTTTTGGGATGTGGTGTTAAACCGGTCCGTTTGGAGTTTCTAAAAGCAGTTTGGCTGTTTGCTGTTACCTACCTATATTTAAATGTTTTAAACCTGCGATTATTTATAGGCTGTACCAGCTGTTGAAGCAAGTCGTTGTCGTTTTCAAGCCTAAGCGAACTATTTTGTGATGTACGTCAAGAAAATGGTTAGGTATGACACTTGGGGGGTTTCTTCAGGGCATTGAGTAACGGTGTTCCAAGTTCCAACCATAAAAAGGCTAAACACTCCCTCCCATTCGGGAGGGTGGCGTGTAGAGTGTTATAAGTATACTTTATAGCACACCTTAGCGTGCATTCACTGATTTATACGCACGCCGTGTGGGAAGCTCCGAGTGTGGGGCACGAGTGCGCGAAGCGCACGAGTGCCACGCACGAGGGCTTCCCATACGACGTACGCAGTAGAAATTAGTGAACAACGCTAAGGTGTGTTGTAAAGTACTTATACAACGATTCGACCTCTCCTTAATTCATGAAACCTTACTAATTTATGTTGCAGCTGACAGCTAAGTTTAGACAAATTTCAACATGAAGTGGCAGCAACATTATTGCTTGCCATGGCTGGGAGGCCTACTTTTTGGTGTGCAGCAGAGCTGTCTAGGTTGGAGCTTTGCTGTACACACTGCTGTAGCATGCAGGCAACTGTATGCTACAGCAATTTAGATTAGGGACCGGCTTCCCAGCGTGCAGCGTGCGTATAACTCAGTTATATGCACGCTGCACTGTGCATTATCTGATTTATATGCACAGTCTTTACATAGGAAAAGTGCACAAGAGTTGTATAAGAGTTAATTGT
>JASAND010027968.1:0-77326 GCA_030248195.1 Trissonchulus latispiculum
CCACAATACGCGAATTTTCCCCGGTTTGGTGGGGGGGTCGACAGGCATACCCCCTCCCCGTTTGGTGGGGGGGGGTATGCAAGGGGGTCCCCGTTTGGTGGGGGGGTAGGCAATAGGGGTCCCCGTTTGGTGGGGGGGGGGGGGGGTAGGCAGAAGGGGGTCCCCGTTTGGGGGGGGGTCGCAAGTCAGGCTGAAATTGGCTGAATCTGATTGGCGGTTGGCGACCCCCCCCCCAAACAGGGACCTCTTTTGCCTACCCCCCCCCCCACCAAACGGGGACCCCTTTTGCATACCCCCCCACCAAACGGGGACCCCTTTCGCATACCACCCCACCAAACGGGGACCCTTTTTCAAATAGAACAAAAACTACCGTAATCCTCTGCTCTACCCCCCCACCAAACGGGGAGGGGGTCTCTGCAATCTGATTGGCTGTTGGCTACCCCCCCACCAAACGGGGACCTCTTTTCTGCTACCCCCCCACCAAACGGGGAGGGGGTATGCTTGTCTACCCCCCCACCAAACGGGGGAACATTCGCTTATTGTGGTCGGAGCACCGTTACGCAATGCCAAGAAGAGGAGCCCTCTAGTGGCTTACTCTTCTTCTTATATATAGTGCAATTATGCACTCTTGGTAATATCTTCCTTGCGGGTCTAAATGTGGCTTTTCTTTCAGACAGTTACATGCTACTCTTCGCAGTGACATTAGATATGTCCGAAGTCTGACTTTTTCCAGTCTTGCTGGATTTCGTAGTAACAGTTTCTTTTTTGGAGGTTGACGTGGCTGACACGCTTGTCGGAATCGAGAATCTTCGCTTTTGGCTGGGTCGTCTCAGGAGACACATGGGGCCAGCTTTTAGCAGGCTGCACCGCCGTTCCATTTCCTCGTTGGACTTTCTTTTGTGGATTTGGTCCAGCATTTTAATCACGCTAAAACATGAAAATCGACAGACAGTTTTCGATTTTGGTCTCCAAATTTTGCTTGATTTTGTCTTTCTTCTTCATCGGCCCTGTGGTATAAAAAAAGTTGATATTGCTATCATAATGTTAAAAACCTACTTTACTAACTGTTAATCCACCCTAAATTACTTTACTTAACTTTCGTGAATGATCAACGTAATCGTTATAAACAGCAACCATTTAGCTTATATAAGGTAGCTTAATTGCTTATGTAATCAGTCTTGGTGTAATTCTTGCATACGACGGTCGGGCCTATTGCCCATTTATTGTGTCATTTATTGCCGTGCCTATTTGCCTTTAATAAAGTACCGTAAGTTCTGACTATTAAATATCATGACTCCATTTCTTTACTATTAGGGAATCCTAGTTAGGGAGTTACTTTTATTCGATTGGGTTGCACCCTAGGTTAGGCTAGACTAGAACCTGCGTCGTTTCGCCATCTAAGTACCGGTTTGGTACCGGACAGTAAACCGGTAGTTAACATTTGGCGACCGTGACAGGACCACTGTCCGGTTTGCTAAATTGAAAAAGTTTCAAATTTCGTGAATTTTCAAAAACGATTTTTGAACTTAATTTTGCGATTTATTGAAAAAGGAAAGTAGTTTTAGAATCGCAAAAATTAGGAGAATCTTTTAAAACGCTTTTTGTTTAAGTTTGAAGACTTTGAAATTCTCCTATTGTGTAGGGTGCAACTCTGAAAATATGTCAAATTTTGAAGGTCGGGTTTGTCCGTTGGGGGACTTGTCTTACCCCCACCCCCACCCCCCCCCCCAGAAGTTCTGAGTTGGGGGACAGCGAAATAACTGATACTGCGTTATTGGGGCAGCCCAATAACCTAATTTGCAGTAAATTTTAGGTAGTTTTAAGGTAGGATCCCAACCCCCCCCCCACCCCCCCACCTCCAAGACGGGAAAAAATTTTGAAAATTTTTGTAGTTAGGAAAATTTTTCGTGGGTTTTTCCACACCTTTGTGCCGAACTTTCTCGATACTGAGAAACATTGACACAAAGGAGAAGCAACAGAAGCTGATCTTAGAGCATAATTTGTGAAATTTTTGCAAAAATTGCCAAATTTTGGTAAATTTTTGTACCCCCCCCAAGGGTAAATTTTGTCAAATTTTGTGAATTTGTGCCTGAATAAATTTTGTGGGTACTCCCCAAGGCTTGTATAATTTTTGGGGACCCGAAATTGCTAGAAAATTGCAATTTTTAGGCATTTTTGGGCAAAATTTTGACCCCCCCCCCAAATCCCCCCAAAGGTCAATTTTCGTCGAATTTTGGCAAATTCTTGGCTGAATAATTTTTCTGGGAACCCCCAAGGCTTGTATAATTTCTGGGGACCCATAATCGCCAAAATTTCGAAGTTTCGGAAATTTTAGGATAAAATTTCGAAACTCCCCAATCGACCCAAAAACCGATTTTTGAACGATTTTTAGGCCGAATTGCTTCAAATAACGACCGTCCTAGACGCAAAACGTCGTTCTAGGAGGATTTTCGACTGATTTTCGTGTCAAAAACGTAATTTTGACTTGACTTTGTACCCCCCACCCCCCAAATTACCAATTTCTGGACATATTTTGTTGAAAATTTTTCAATTATCAACGCAAATGTCCTCCATAACAATATTCCCAACCCCCCTACTTGTGATTTAATCAAGAACGTTTGTTTTGTTTTTTGAAGCAATTTTGTCGACGATTTTGTACTTTTTTCTTATATATACGTATAGGGCCGATCCAAAAGTGTGTTTTTTGACTTTTGACGACTTTTTTGATGTTTTCCTTACGAATGTTTTCCAGTCAAAAGCTAAAATGCGATTGTAAGTTAGTTTTTAAGCATATTGTACGCAGAAATACGTATAAGCTACCTATTTTGAAACCGATGAATCCATTGTGAAGAGTTTTTTCCAGCCAATTATACGTATATACCGACACATTTTTCGGTTTTTTTTGGCATGCCCCCCCGAAGTTGTCATTTTTCCGTGATATTTTTGGAATTAGTTTATATTTTTCCATTTATTACCCGATTGTAGTTGCAATATGCGTAGTTATAGCCATATTTGGAGCAATAATTTGTCTACAAGACAGTTTCGTTCGTGTTTTTTCTGTCACAAAATTGGTCATTTAATGGCTACGTGTCCCATACGTATGTATAATTTTCGATCCCGATTTCCTTTTTATACCCATTCGCGTGATATTTCAAGCAGTTCACGCTATGATAATTTTGCGTTTTCACCGAGAACTACGAATTTTTCGTCCAATTTTTCGATTTCGCCGACATACGTACGTAGTTCCAGAAATGGTGTTTCTCCACCAAGTTTGCTTAGTATATACGTACCCCCACCCATCAGATGTTTTTCGTGTGGTTTTTTCTGTTTTCCAAACACGAATTCAGGCCATTTGAGAAGCATAAATTACGGATGTCCCTATAGTGGCAATTTCGCCCCACTTGCAGATCCCCAATTTCGAACTTTTTCTGGTCGAAATTCAAGTTCTACGTACAGAAACGAATTCAATGTTATTCCTAGTTGTGGCCTAGGAAACTACACCAGAAACAACCATTCTTTTCGTCCTAACCCTCAGACTCCTTTTTCTAGGTCGAAAAATCCATCGAAAAATGGTCATTTTCGAACCTTTGATGTACGTCCAGATTTTTCGGGCGAAAAATGTTTTACGGAGTGGCAGAACCAAACGAATAGCGCAATGAGGAGTAGCTCTATGAACTGCTACTATAACCGATATTGGTTTCCTAGATTTGTTTCTCCAAGAATTTCTAGAGGCCAAAACGTTTTTCGATATGGCCATAGTGCCATTTGGCCCAAATTTCAAAATATTTCTGGTCGATTTGCAAAATTGGGCCCTCAGAGCCAAATGAACAGTAGTTTTAGGCCAAGCGCGATGCGCTCGAACAGAATTTCACGTTTTTACCCCTCGAATGTTGCTTCTTGTGGTCGAAATTTTGTAAAATGTACGTTTTTGACCCCCCAAAACAGGGCATACCTCCCTAAACGTAAATCCGCTTGTTTGAACGGGTTTTCTTCGAATAATTTTGATAAGTCCTACGGTATTTCGAAGCAGACAGATAGTTTGGGCAGAAAATGCCAAGAACATAATTTTTCGTTTCTAAAGTCCCAGGTTTTGACTGGTTCAAATTCGAACGTCAGTTCATTAGAGTGTGATCAGATGGACAAGAGTTATGAAGCTACTTCTTCAGGACACAATGATCTCAATGATGGCATATCTCATGCTGTGAAAGACTTGGAACACTATGACCCTTGCATGGACTTTATTGGAACAAGCATTACCCCTTTCATTGATGATGAACCCTTGGATTCTGTATTACGTGATCAGCCGACAGTTGGAAAGTCTGAACGGAATGGAAGTCTCAAAGAAGAGAAAGAATCGAAGACAAAGTGGATACGTGTCCCTGATCCTGATTTTCCTGGAAGACATTTAACTATGGAAGTATACGTATTACCTTCAAGTGAAGATTCTTTTGAACAGTTAGAGAATGGCAGAAACAAAGTGGAATCTAACAAAGCTCTTGCGAATAGTGGCTCAATGAGTGATACTTCAGCTTTTATGGGAACTGTATTGACTATTGCCCCAAAGAATTATGATTATGGATTGGATTTATTATTTGATGATGAAAAGGGCAAACAAAGTGCTCAAGATATGGAAAGAAGCACACATGCTAAGCTGAAGCAAAATACGTATATGGAAAATGGACTTGTTTTGGAAAAGTCCGATATGATTATTACTTCTCAGCCACGAGCTTTGTCATCGCCTTTCTCTGCAGTTAGATCATGATATTAGATATACGTATATACCAGATGTACGTATAAAAGCAGTATTCCTTATGGTCATCGGGTTGTCTATCGTTATCTTTGCGTGCTAAGTGCAAGTTTTCCTTCACCTAGTACGTAGCTACCCACAATGCTCCTAGTCTTATAAACATATGACTAGTGCTGTCGTCTGGTAGCGTGTATCGTTTGTATTTTGTTTTTCAGTTTTTTTTACTTTTTCTCTACTTTTCGTAATCCTTTTGGTCTATTTTTTGCTAATCGTTAATCTGAATTACTTGAAAGCTTACTTTTGTGGATTTTTTTTACTAAAGCAGTTGTTTTGTTGTTTTACTAATTTACTAATCTGAAGTATTTTGAAGTTATCTTAAAAGCAAGCAATTTATTAGTTAATTCGTTGTTTTGTTGTTGTTGTGAAGAAGAAGAAGTAATCTTCAGAGGCTAATTATATACGTGTAATCCTAAAACGCCTCATTATTTTGTTTCGAAGACGACTTTACTGGTATTCAGTTGGAATTAGCTTGCTATAGTTATTTTGGTTAGTATTTTGATAGTACGGATAGCGCGTAGTCGCTTATATACGGTTACTGTTATATTGATAGTCAAGTTTAGTATTTTGTGCGCATGGATTTCGAGAAGTCACCTATTGTACTGCTAGTCTAGTTAGACTTTGTATTGCTAATCAGAGTTACTGTTATTCGATTTTTGCTAATATGGCATTTACTTATTCTACTTCATTATTTTGAATTTCTTGTATTTTGTATTTGTTGTTAATAGTATTACTATGCATACAGCTAAAAAAGCCCATAAAAACTGATGCTGTAAATATGACGCAGAGAAAATGAAGGCATCTCAAAAGAGGCAAAACGAGTCCTATATATATTAAAAGGACCAATAAAAATAAGATGCCAGCGTCTATATATATGTTCTTTAGTAGCTAGGTTAATGTTTGTTTTTCTTTTGTATTTGTTACTTTGTTTGGCAAGCTAATTCTGCGTATTGAATTTTTCCATTTTGAATTTCTAGTTGAACGGTTATAAAGCTTCTTTAGTTAATTATGTTATGTTTATCTTTTGTATTTTCACTGTATTTTGTAATTGCTTTGTACTTTTTGGCAGTAGATTAGAGCAGTATAGTTATTCTTATCTTTATCTTTATTTTAACACCTAATTTAGCTCAAGCCATTGCGGTGTAAAGTAGCTCTTATCTTTTGTAAAACTTCTTTTCTTTTCTATCTTGAATTTAGTCTTTTAAAAGCTCGGACAAAAAGGGCACTCAAGGTGTACTTATGTGTTTGGTGTAATTAAGTAGTTTTTTTGAGTGAAGCTTTAGTCATTTGTAAAAACGTGATATAGTAAAACCTTAGAAATTCTTTTCTTATTTCTCTTTTCTATCTCTATCTTTTCTCTTTTCTATCGACTCTCCTCTTTCAAAAGCATTGAATCTCTTAGTTTAATACGAGTATTTTTGTGGTTGTGAATGCTTTATTTTCAGCTATGCAGCTATCTATTCCATCTCGAGTGCATTCCATCCAACGGTGCTTCATGCTCAATCTCAAGGCCTACTATCTGCCATCATCTTTACGAACTATTTAACTGCCATAATATTTTTGTCTTTTCATTAAGTGACTTTAAATTTTGTGCTTTATTTTTGTAGTTTGTTAGTACGTAGTTTGCTAGTTATTTTCACTTTTCTGTCTATCTTTCTTTGTGTCTTTAGCTTTGATTTTGTATAGATGTGGATTATATTTGGCTTTGTCAGGATTAGATATGTGTTGTTTTTTGTGTTTTTACTCGATGGTACTCGTATTTTTCGCCAGGGGATGAAGCTGTAATTTGAAATTAGTTATAGTGGTTTTTGTGGTTTAGTTGTGTGAGTTTAGGTTACTTTGAAATTTGCTATCTTTCGGACAAATTAAATTCTTGAACTTTTCTTATTTTGGATCTTTAAGTTAGGTTTATTTAGGGTTTACTTTGGATGGTTTGTGTTGAAATTTGTTTTCTCTAAACTACCATTTCGGTAATGCAATTCATTGATGCTAAGGGCATTTATGCCAAGGTCCAAGAGTTGAGTTAGAATGGATTGTACTGATTCGGTAGTTTCTGTTCTGCTCTTTACCTTATCTGTTGAACTTGTGAATCTGTAGTTTATCTGTAACTGTTTTTGAATTTTGTACTGTTAGCGTTAAGCTACATCTATCTTATAAAATGCATAGTTTAATGTCATGTAATAAGATCCATTATCAACCTATATTTGTTTGTCAGTATTATGTCGTATTTAGCTTTCTTTTCACTGTTGTAAAGATAAGAAGTATTGAAATCGTTGTATAGGTAACTTGTACTTTGACTGTGTATAGGATAATATGTAGTATCTTACTCTTGTAAAGCAGTGAATTTTCTTGCATTGTTAGAGCTCTACATAAGTACTTGTAAGTGTGATTGTTCTGTGTGTGCTTGTGGTTTTGTGTGATTGTGTGGATTTATTTAATAGTGGCTTCAGGGTACTTATTTTTCTATTGTGGGAACTTTTCTTCTTAGTGAACTTACGTTTATTCTTGATTCTTTCGAAATTGGATTTACAGTTAGTCTAATATTGCTATCAAGTTTACGTTCAATGTGAAACATCTACCCCTACGTTTCGAGTTACTTGTATTTTGACTACCAATAGCTACCAAATCTTTGTTTCTTTGAAGTTCTTTCTTTCACTCTTATGTGGGCATCTGAATGGCGCACCGCACGGTGTTGCACGGTTTAGGTCCGCTCATACGGAGTTGGAAATGGGACTTTATTTACCTTTTATTCTTTACTCGAATTACGGTAGCACTCTCGTTTATCTTGGAATTTTATCAGGCGCTAAAATTATTTCCAGGGGGATGATGTTAAAAACCTACTTTACTAACTGTTAATCCACCCTAAATTACTTTACTTAACTTTCGTGAATGATCAACGTAATCGTTATAAACAGCAACCATTTAGCTTATATAAGGTAGCTTAATTGCTTATGTAATCAGTCTTGGTGTAATTCTTGCATACGACGGTCGGGCCTATTGCCCATTTATTGTGTCATTTATTGCCGTGCCTATTTGCCTTTAATAAAGTACCGTAAGTTCTGACTATTAAATATCATGACTCCATTTCTTTACTATTAGGGAATCCTAGTTAGGGAGTTACTTTTATTCGATTGGGTTGCACCCTAGGTTAGGCTAGACTAGAACCTGCGTCGTTTCGCCATCTAAGTACCGGTTTGGTACCGGACAGTTAACCGGTAGTTAACAATAATGTAGAGGGGAGGGCCTTTGAGTTGCAGTCTGGGGGCTTTTTTGCGAATGGGTAAAGGTGGTGATTCCTTTTGGGCACATATTATTGGTTGACGGTCCAAATCAGGATGAAATTTAATGAAACTTTCCAAAATAAGTTCTTTTAGCATTCTAACGCCCTCCGCGCAATCCCGCTTCAAAACTTCAACGTTTCCGTTCAGGGCGGTTTTTGCCGCTTTTTGACAATTAGACAGTATTTACATAGCTGTGATTATATTCATTCGAAAGATCTTGTTGAGCTCTATATTTTTGCTTTTTAAAGCACCTTTCTAGCGTTTCTCTATAGTGAGATAACTGATTTTCTTATTTTGGCGTTGAAAACTTGTCATTTTTGCAGAAATCAAATAATCCGCCATTTCTTGAGCTACGCAAGCCGTAAAATTAAACGAATGGAGTCAATTTGATGGTCACTTCGAGACCGATTATTCGTGGCATTATTATCTTCTAAATGGTATCCTGTACGCTGCTATCATAAAAAATGTAGTTTTTGCAAAAACATGACCAAATTTTTTTCCAGCGATTGTGGAGCATTTATTATGCATGATAGAGAGTTGCCACTTACTAGACATGTTTTACACAAAAATACCCAGGGACCCTTTTTTAGTTGCCCCGATTGCTGCTTTCTAGCTGAAGTGGTCGCTTGCTAAAGTTGGGAAAAGTAGGCAAAAACCAGGTTGCGCATACATTTTAGCTAAAATCTCCATTACAAAGAGCGGTTTCATAATAACTAAAAAAGGGTCCCCAGGTATTTGATAGAGGTATCGAATGGTATAATCGATGCCTCACGAAAAAATTTACTTCAGTCTGCAAAAAATCTGGAAAATTAAAGTACTTCGAAAATGCAGTAAAATAGTTTCCAAAAAGTGAGGCTAGTTTTCTTGCATTTATTAGAAAGAAAAAATGTTAAGCTCCATTTTGATATAAAAATGGCTTCTTTACTCCAAGTAATGAATGAGTAATAAGGGTTCAAAGATGATGTCTCCAAAAGGAATCACCACCTTAAACGAGTAAAAATTAACTCTTTCTTTTTCGCTCACAGGGTTAAGAAAGGAGTTCATTTTAATTTGCGTGCAGGGTTAAAGGAGTAAAAATTTTAACTCTACTCTTTCAGTGACGTCCGTTTCTGCTTCGTATCTATCCTGCGTATAGTCCTAAGATTTGTAAACCAAAAATACATTTTTCGGGGGATAAATAAACCAAAACCTACTGTAACACTGGGCTTCTTTCTATTCTAACATTTAAAATTGAAGCTTTTTAAATTTGAAATTGAGACCTAAACCAAAGGAAAGATAAGTTTGGTGTCTTCCAGGTAGCAAACAGTTTTCTGTTAACATGGTTCCAGCTTGCTTTCTTTTTGACACTAACCTAAGTCCGGAAACTTCGTGCTCGGACAGCGCAAGAGTTTCAGGCAAGTGCTCTGTGGTCGAGAGCACGTGCTCCCATTTCTCATCCAGTCTTTCATATCCACTTATATTTCCTTTTGCACCGGCGTAGGACTCTAGCCACAGCGTTTCCAGGGCTCCCTTTCCCTTAACCTCAACCTGGCCGCGACGTTGAAATTGAAATCCTGTAAGATTCTGCTGCTTTGCCTGTTGACAGAGAATATCGGCCGTTTCCTTGGTTAGCTGGATTTTCATGGGAAGGGCCGTCGCCTTCATTCGTGAAGCTACGTTGACGGCGTCTCCAAAGACAGTGTACTGAGGAACGTAACCGCCTACAGAAATGGAACACATTTTAAAACAGATTATTCTAGCTTTATGTTTCCGAGACATGAATATATTTTAATGTCTTACGTTCTGATTTTCAAGATCTACGGCTTTATAAATGCAAAACGTTATGGAGTTGGGTAGATTCTACAGTTCCTTTCTTGCTCGTTTAAATTATATTGTTTAAATCTTGAAATTGAGTTCCTCATTTTGCTTGCATTTCTGCATTCTGCACTACAACAAAGTAGCCAGAAACAGTTTTAAAGTCTTAAACAATAAGCCCGATCATTTCACCTACCCACAACGCCAGCCGCACAGGGTCCCGTGTTAATTCCGGCCCGATACTGAATTGTGATAGCCTTGGCTTGGGCTTTGTTCTTTTCCTCGCCCAGGGTATCATTCAGGCTTTGAATGTGATTTCGGATATGAATGACGGCTAGGGCCACTTCCACTGCATGGCGCGGAATCGAAACCGGAATTCCGGAAACCGCCATGCTTCCGGACATCAGTTTTGAGACCGGCAGAAGTAGGTAGAGATTTAGAATTCGGGAATAACTTTCGTGAAGTTTGTTCAGAAATGAGATAACCGTGGACGCTTTGAACTTTTCCGTCAACTGGTTGAAGTTGATAATTTCATCGAAAAAGATGGTAACCTGAGGATAACTTTCAGGCTTGATCATCGTTTCGCCCTGAAGCAAGCGGTCTGCCAAAGTTTTGGGAATAATTCGCTCAACCAGCTTTTGCATTTTTGTCTTTAATTCGAGCGTATCCGCTTCCTGGTTGCCTAAAGTTGCCAGTTGGAGCTGAAATGAGGTCATTGTTTCGTTGAAATCGTCCAAAATCGAGCGAAAACCACCCATAGATTTCTCTTTCAGTTGTACCAGTGCGAGTACAAGATTTCCGATAGCTGGTCTCTCATAGGGATCTGTTGATAAACACTTTTTGACCAAAGCTATGATTTCTTCGGAGTTATGAAGACTTGACTTCAACCACTGATTGAAAAATGGAGGTCTGAAATCAGTAGCTTACCTTACTGCTATCAAGTTGAAAAACAATCAACTTTATACATATTCTATGGGCCTTTTCAGATAGCTTCAACCTTGATCATCAGTGTTATAAATAATTTTAAATTTGGTTTTTAAAATGTTTGTTTTTTGTAAATTTAATTTTTTATTTATTCTGATACATAGTCTTTTAAATAAGCTTCATCAAAGAAATACTTGAAGAAACCTTACTCCACTGAATCTCCCTTTAAGATGCTCTCAAGACTGGGTTTAAACTGATCTTGCAAAAGTTGTTTCAGTTTTCTTTCGTCAGTCCAAATTTCAGTTTCTGCAGAATCCGATTTCAATTTTGACGGAAACAGTCCCAAGGGTCCAGTTTGAAAAAGAATTTCATGCAAAATCACTCCAAACGAATAAATATCAGCTGATTTCATAACAAATTCGATTCTCCTGCTGGACCCCTCTTTGGTCAAAATTTCCGGAGCAATCCAGATGGAGTCGTCAGAATCGTGCGGATTTCGTTGGCAAATCCTTTCTAAAAACTTTTAGAGAGCATTTTAAACAGTATTTTTTCATAAATCATAACATTTTAGTCTAAACATTCTGTGAAAAGTTGGTGCAATTCATAGAAAGTTCATTCGGATTTCAGTCAATGTTGCGCCAAGGACTGGAAACAGTAAAGTCTGGGAACAGTATGTGTTTTAATGGTCATTTTTTATTATTTTTTATATTATTTTATTTTTATTTAAATTATTATATAATTCATAAAAGTTCGTCTTATTAAACAAGTGTAGAAATGCCCCAAGTTGTTACAGACACCACATGCTTGTATGTAAAGTCCGCAGTGAATGCACTCTTTAGAAACGTTCCAGTAGAAGCTACAGAAAGCACTTTTATACATAATAAATACAAAAGGTATTTACTGTAGGTACAGGTGTTTTATAGTATTTACTGCAGGCAAATTTTTACTATTCGAGAGGCCGGTAAAAATACGAAAGTTACTTTTGTGGAAAATACAAGAAGCTCCGCTAGTGACTTACCGCACAGGAGCACTCTTGTACAAATTTACAAGAATTACTGTAATTTCTGCAGGAGACTTCTTAAGAGTGTGGAGTCTGACCTTATTAGTGAAAACAAGAGCTTATAACAGGAAGAAAAATTATTTTTCAGCTGTTACCCATATTTTGCGATGCTGAATTGAAATCAGCAAACACAATCTTTGCAATAAATCTGCTTGTTATTATGCAGTCTTTTGAGGTCAGGTTTCCATGGAATCCAGGGACCATCCCGTAGTGGATTTGATACAGTCCCTCGGCCACGTCATAGGCCAGGGACAGTTTCAGATTTTCCGCCAGGTAAACCTTGGATTTCAGCAGGAAAATGAACAAACTACAGTACGGTTGACAGTCTTCAAGGAGCAAAAATGCGGTCCTGGTTCCCAAGACCAAGCCTAAATAGGACCAAGAACACATAATATATAAGAGTGTGACAGCAGGCAAGCTCTCTGTTATCAGCTCTAGGTACATGCTCTACACGCTAACGGCTGACCCCTCCCCCCCAACAAACGTGTATGCTCACTTCAAAGAAATTTGCATGCTATCTTTGCGTTCTAAAGCTCGAAGCAGACACAAATTGGACGCACGCAGGCGTTGTGTTTTCGAGCTTCAACAGGTAAAGATACGAGTGAGCGTACAGAAACGTGTACTGAGTGGGTACACATTTGTGGGGGGGGTCACTAGATACACGTTTGTGGGGGGGCGTCAGCCGTTAGCGTGCAGAGCATGTACCTTGAGCTTTAACAGACAGTCTGCCGGCGCCAGCTGTCACACTCTTATCTATTATGTACTCTTGATAGGACTAATTCAGCAACGCCGTAGAATATTTGCTCTATTATGGTAGCAAATTGAAATAAACAGCCAGCGGGCGGCGCATTTACAGAACTGTTTCATGTTTTTTTCGTTTTCTAAATATTAACTCCAGCTCCATTAACTCCATTTCCTCTGTTGAATTCTTTCACGAAAAGGATCGAATGAATTTCAGCTAGTTAAACTCTTAAACGCTTAACTCATTTCTGAAATTAGATGCACTTGGCTGTTACTGTCAAACAATTAACTAAAAATAATATTAAAATATCAAAATTAAAGTTAAAAATTAACTTATTAGTTTATTAATCTGGAAAACTAACCTAAAATTGACACAACATTATCATGTGTCAGACCTATTCGAGCCTTTATGTAGTCTGGTGTTTCTCGTTTCCTTAAGTCTTTCATTGGGACTTTGGTATAACGTATCCACTTCACATCTCTGCTTTTGTAGGCACCGAAACGGCTTTTTTCAAATTGCTGCATAGACATAAACTCCCTTGTGTTTAGGGTTTGAATTCGATTATGAGGAATTAGATAAACATTTTTTGTTCTTTTAGACCATTCCTTTCGTTTCCACAGGACGAGTAAGCCGAAGAGCAGAGCGACAATGAAAATTATCGTAAGAGTAACAGCCGTACGGTATCGTCTTACTGTATTCGATTTCTTATCTCCTGAAATTCGCCAATGCATTGAAAAATTACCCGTCTCGGTCGCTAGGTGTCCATTTTCTTGAAAGATCGTTAAAGCAGGGCTGTAGGTGCAGTTTTCGTAGCTTTGGTATAGAGTTAAACCGTATTGGGAGTCATTTCGGCTTTGCCAATCCGTAGCGACAAGAGACGCCAGATCATCATAAAACGGATTTTGGAAGCAGCCTATCCTTAGATTTTGATCTTGTCGATTTCGACATGGCGAATTCTGAGGGGCTCCTTCCAACCTAATTATTTTAACATTAAGTTGTTGTTTGTATCCGCAAAATTCAGCTTTGGAAACAGCATTTCTGATTCGAAACCCGAAATTTCGTTCTGCCGGTAACAGAATCAAAACTCCCAACAGAGTGGAAACGTTCATAGTTGGCTGGAGAAATTCCATAAATAGATCCAGATCGCACAGAATAACTAATGTCATCTTTTTGGACAACAGTTTGCCTGTCAAATCCAATTTTCTTTGCTTTAAGTGATCATAATTGATTTCCACTTTTTGAATCACTCTGCCATCAGTCAGTCGCCTGCTAGCAAGGAAATTCAGTAGATCCGAGCACCAGCTAGAACCGGGTCCAAATATTGAGCTCATAGTCGTGATAGCGATCAAATGTTGCCAGTTTGGACAATAGGTCTCCAAAAATGTCGCTACCAAGTCGATGTAAGGCGTAGCAAGATTATTTTGTTCCACTGTGATTTTATTTGACTTGAAGTTAAGCTTTACTGATTCCAAACAAGCAAGTTCAGCAGATTTCTGGAGTTTTCTGGGATTTTGCCTTGAAATTGCTTCCATTTGATTGGCGAAATTTAACCTCTGAATTTCTGCATCTGTTCTCATGTTACACCTGACAAACAGAAATATTGCAGTATAACAAACACAGTAAGCAAAATAAATATTGTAGTAAAATGGAAAAGAACGAAATGTACAAAATAAAAAGAACTAGTCATACTTGATTTTTTTTATTTAAATACGACTTACGTAAATAAAATATTATAATAAAATAATTCTTCCTTAGAAATAGGAATGAAAATACAGTATTCATTTAATCCGCAATTAAGTTGTAAGATACCTTTTTCGTTTTATGCAAGCAGCTATGTATCTATTCTGTCGACTAATAAAAAACAAGCTCAGAAGGAAGCAAATAATAAATTTTACATATCTAAATTATTTTCTAAGCTGACCTTATTATTAGCTTTGCGACAGCCAGGCTTTTAGCCATTTCCCAGCAACCGTTAAATGAAACGTTGGAAATATTGCAAACTGCGTCTTTACTTTTTGCTTCTGGGATTTTACAAGTAAGTGATCTATTAACTGCTGGTTTTACTGTCACAAAAGCTGTGAATGGAAACATGTTGATTAAAAGAAACAAACTGAGACAATCAAAATGCATGCGAGAAGGCTCAGGAAGTAAGAACTTCTAAGAGCGTACTAGATTGCATCCCTGTCAATTCTTAAAATAAAAGTTGGCGCAGAGATCAAAAGATTATATTTAAGTCGTTGTATAAAAAATAGCATAGTGCTCATCAGACATGTGCAGGAGAGGAAGTTCTGGGGGGGGGCTGAAGGGCGGCCGAAGGCCGCCGAAAAACCGGATTTTTCCGGTTTTTTACTGGAAAAATCCGGATTCTGGGGGGGGGTGAGGGACCCCTCTGGGGGGGTGAGCACAGGTCTGGGGGGGGGGGTGAAACCCCCCCCCCCCAAAAACCCCCCCCAAGCACACGTATGGTGCTCATAGAATTGTAGCTATACTTACATCACAGAGGAAAAAGGCGGGAATAAGACCACCTTTATTCAATGACTAGCTACAAAATAAACCGACAATTTTAGATTTGAATGGCTTGTTTTGTTTAGTCAAATTCGAATCCTTTTCTTAAAAATCCATAGCGCTCAGCAATAGAGTACAGCTTCAAGTACACACTACGAGCATTTGGTCTTTCATCGGGAGCAAAGTGTTTACATGGCTCAAAAACGGTCGAAATCTCTCCAGTCCAAGCAGCCGTATCGTTCCAATAGTCACCGATAAAGTAGTCACACAAATCGGGTATTTTCCATACGTCAGTTTTATGCGTCATGTAGACATAGTCCACTCCGGATAGAAGATCGCAATCTTGCTCCGGGGCAATGAAGGGCGCCATTCGATTGGGTCGGCAGCTCCAACTTTGGCTTTCCGGCGGAACCGCGTCGAGATCGTTTGCGATCAATCTAAGATCATCAGAAATCAAGAACTGAGAAGCCGCCCGCTGGAGACTGTCCATATCCGCCATAATCCGGGGTGGATTTTCTTTGTTTAGCACTGCTAGAAAGTGAACCAGATCAAGGCAAAGACCAAATCGGACCTGAAACAAGAGCTTGATATCGTTGTGATTTGCTTTTCGGTACAGCTGAGTGTCTCACTCTTCCTATTATTTGATGTTTTATTATTTGTCAGAACGCCTAGAATTCAGTCCTAGGGATAGTTTGGAGAATCAATGTATATACACCTAGAGAATCTACATCTAATCTACAGCCTAAATGTGGCACCCTAAGAAGGAAGCAGTCATCGGGTATCCCCATTTATCCTACCATAGAACTGAAAACATTAATAATATATACTTCTAAATACAAACGCTTTCAAGTCAGAACTAAGACAAAAACAAACTGACAATAAATCTATATCAATCTTTTGGGTTCGATTTCTGGCCAAATATTAGATTATGTTATGTCCAAATATTAGTCCAAATTTCTGTCCAAATATTCAATAAATATTCGGATCCAAGTATATATAACATAAATATTACTTTTCTCGGCAGACCGAACTCTCACCGATAATCCATCATATTTTTGAATGTGTTCATCTTCGAACAACGTTTCTAGTCGATCCGCTGAACCGTGCTTGTAGTACGCTATATAGAGATAATTACTGTCACAGCTGCCAATATACAGTGTGATTCGATTTTGAAGATCTTCGATTTCGCTCAGCTCACGTAGGGTTCTAATTCCAGCCTTGAAATGCGACTGCCATTCCTGATCTGTTAACTCCGCGATCACAATGGTATGATTCTTCCACCAACCTTTGAACAGATTCTACAAATTAGAATTTTTAGAAAATAAGTAAAATAATAAACAGAAAAAATATTATTTATTGCACCAACTCGAGACTTGTTCTGAGTTTTGACGCTTTGCCCAAACGCTGAGGAATTTTGGAAACCAACTTGCAACTTTGGTTGGAAGTTGGTAAACTTTTCATTTTTATTTCCATTTATTTTGGATTTATATACTTTCCTTTCTATTTTCTTCAATATTGAACGAAATTAATAGTGTACAAAGAAACACAAAACATAAATTTGCTTAGGTACTCTGTTCATTAATTTCAGGTAAATAATGTACCTTTACATAACTTCTATCTAACTGATTTCCTATTACTATGTCGTCACTATCATCACATGTGAGCCACCGGTGGCATTGTGTCATTCCAGGCAAACTGAAATAACCTTTGTCACATCGCGGTCGACAAACTTTTCTGTCCTCTGAAAAATCCTGCCAACATATCTTTTCATGAGAAAGCATATTCCTAAATACAGAAACTCCAAAAGATTCATGTTCTGAATTGAGGGGCTGTGGTAAGATCCAGGTCACCTTACAAATAATAAACCGAAGAATTAGGCCACTGATCGCAATAAAGGCGAAACACACTGCCCAGCGCAAGCGAAACAGTTTCCTTAACATGCCTGGGCTTGAGATTAATAAGCTGTCCCACACCTGGTACATAGCTGAGATAAGAGGATTAACTCAAACTCAACAGTAAAGTGCCAAGGATTTAACGAAAATGAATGATGAAACAGAACTGAACGGATAGCGAATTTGTGGTTAGCTTTGTAAGCTTAATATGATTAATTGATGTCTCAGATTAGAACTTTTTGGCAATTTTTATTATTTATACTTTTTTGTTAATTTTTATGGTCCTGAAAAACGCGAATATTTAAGTTATGAATTAGTCTCGAAGAGGACGCCAACTGTATTCATTCGATTATTATTGCGGGCTTTGGATGAGACAGATTAATGAATTGACATCGGAATAAACTACCAAGATGTTCAGTGCAGG
Source organism: Trissonchulus latispiculum (assembly GCA_030248195.1). Classification (NCBI taxonomy): domain Eukaryota; kingdom Metazoa; phylum Nematoda; class Enoplea; order Enoplida; family Ironidae; genus Trissonchulus; species Trissonchulus latispiculum. Next base: position 17,427 of record JASAND010027968.1, read on the forward strand.
TCTGGCCAATAACACCACCTCGAACGAAATACTATCATGAAACTTTTACTGGTTGGCTTTGCTGAGGTTGGTGAGACAATTGGCATTTGGCTTTTTTGGTTGCATGTAAAGTCCTGGCTGTTTAGCCTTTCCCAAAGCTTGCCCAGGTAGAAATTGTTAGCTCTATTGAGCTTACCAGGCTTAATTTTGCTGGACAGATGGCTACTGTTTTATGGATAAGACGCTGGCCGCTACTTAAACTCTATAATCTAGCAAACTTAAACTGGACCAAAAAACTGAATTTTGTGGAGAGCTGATTATTCAAGTTAAGTCTGACAATATGCATATGTCACGTCCCAAACCTGAAATCGCACAAAACTAGTTCTGTGAGAGCTCAAACCTCACAAAACCCGTTCTGTGAGGCCTTGTCTCACTAAAACTAGTTCTGTGATGTTCGTGCCTCACAAAACCCGTTCTGTGATGCCATTTCTCACAAAACTAGTTTAGTGAGGTCACTTTCTCACAAAACCCGAAATGCTTGCAAACTCAATACTATATTTATATTAAGAGTTTATTGATGTCTTATTTGTAATTCCATATATATTTTCTGAAAGTTTAGACGTCAGAGATTTCAAAACTTTTAAAAACTTCCTAATTTTTAAAAACTGTTGGACAAGAAATAATGAACAAGGAATTAGTCGAATTTGGTATCAAGTTAAAGGACTCCAATATCTTATCGTAGAATGACTGTCTATTGTACTATCCAATGCCTTGGCTCAATTGCTGTTAGACTGTAATTTCTAGATTTGTAGAAGCGAAGATAAGTAATTCTAAAATACAAACAATGTGAATATGTATATGTTGTTGCAAAGTAGTCAATTGGCATTGTAGTACAATGCCAAGAAATTTTGGCATTGTAGTACAACGTTGGAAAACTAGTACAACGCTCGTTTCAAAGCAGCGTTGGACTACTTTTCCAAGAATTTCTGGCATAGTACTACAATGCCAAGGCCTCATTGGAAAAGTAGTACACCGCTGGACCAACAAGAAAGGTCTTACTCTAACGCTGATCCTGATTGTCTAATGCTGCAAGTCTTGAGGGTCTAGCTGTCATTTTGTAGTCTAACTTAACTTTTTACTAAATTTCTCACTTCAGTTTTTCATAATTTTCAGATAGGTTTTGATCCATTGTGATGGTTCGAGAAGTAGTTTTATTACGTATTTGTTAGTTTTATTCTTATTTTTCTTAATGTGTTTTATTTTCCTTAAATTTGTTTAAAGCCACTCATCTTTTACTAATCATATCAGGTCAAATTTTCTTACAATTTCCTGAATGTATTTATCTTTAATTTATTAATTTATTATCACTGCTGTTATTTTCATTTATTACGGCTTAGGTGGAGCTATTGTGGCAACGTGAATTGCAAAGCATGTTACACTTCTTGCATTTGCAAGTATGTATTTGTTGTACACTTTTGTTTGGCAATCGGCAGTTGCATCTTAAGTAGCCTTGACCCGGATTCAACCGATAGTGGTTAGACTGCCTCCCTGACACTGACTTTGATCTTATCCCGGGTGGAATATCGTTTGCACTGATTTGTACACTTCCAGCAGCCTGTAGATCGGCACATGTCCACCATCCCATTATAATACCTGCCTTGGTGCCTACTTTGTAAAACCCATCACTTTCCTCTAAGATTACTCCTACCAACTTTGGAGGATCAATCAGGCCGATTACGCTTTGTTGCTAGGGATTAATACAGTTTGACCTACAGTATAAGTTTGAAGTCTTGAGGTTGAAAGCGCAGCCATGGATTGAGCAGCTGCCTGTTGGTTTTGCCTGCTGAGTTCTCGAGAAGCAATAACTGTTTCTTTAGAAATGCGCAAGCGGCACTTTTCCGTTGAACCACTACAAGTACTATGGAGCGGTCCCTCACAGACAACACAAGTTATATGTTGGCTTTCTTGGATTGCCTCGGAACAACTGACGCACACCACCTCAGCAGGCTGTAGTTGATGAAATGTTTGCCCGCCTTGGTTAATTACCTGTGCAGTATCGGAGATTATATGATAGGCTGAGTGGAATGTAGGCTCCTGATCTGTTTCCATTTCCATTCCTTCTTCACTGCTGCTGGTGGTGCTCACACTGTCTGAAAAGATATGATTGTACTGGGAGAGGGACCAAGGCCGATGGGTGGGGTTATTGCGGTAAAAGGTTTCAAGGGCTTCTATGTATTTTTGCTCCAGTTTTCCAAGTTGTAGTTAGTTGACAAGTGCAATTGATTCCGAGCTATGTAGTTATACAAATGGCATGACAAAAGGTTAGCTAACTAAAAACTTGTAACGATTCTCAACGCAGAATTTTATTCTAAGTCAAGTATCATTTCTCAAAATTGATCAAAACCTATCTGAAAATTATGAAAAACTGAAGTGAGCTAGACCCCTTAAGATTTGCTGCATTAGACAATCAGGATCAGCGTTAGAGTAAGACCTTTCTTGTTGGTCCAGCGTTGTACTACTTTTCCAATGAGGCCTTGGCATTGTAGTACTATGCCAGAAATTCTTGGAAATGTAGTCCAACGTTGCTTTGAAACGAGCGTTGTACTAGTTTTCCAACGTTGTACTACAATGCCAAAATTTCTTGGCATTGTACTACAATGCCAATTGGACTACTTTGCTACAACATATACATAGGATCTTTTCAGGACAACCCCCCAGGCCCAGATTCCGCAAAACTTGACCAAATGAGCTGAAATTTGGTATGGGTATGTTTTCGACCACGCTGAGTTCAAATATCGCAAAATGTTTCGATTTCGCGAAATTCGATTTTTTTCGATTCGTAAGGGGGGACCAAGGGGAACCGATTTGTCTTCGATTTTGCTGAAAAGTTGTATTCAGGGGTTTTCGGGGTCGCAGAACACGAATCAGGAATCCGCTTTTCTATTCAGCTTTTCGTTTGCTCAGTATAAGCTAAAGTTTTAAGCTTAAGATGTAAGCTTATACTGAGCTAACGAAAAGTTGAATCCAAAAACGGACTTAATACTCGTGTTCTGCTATCCCGAAAACCCCTGAATACAACTTTTCAGCAAAATCGAAAACAAAAGATTTTTCAGTTCCCCTTGGTCCCCCCTTGCGAATCGAAAAAAAATCGAATTTCGCGAAATCGAAAAATTTTGCGATATTTGAACTCAGCGTGGTCGAAAACATACCCATACCAAATTTCAGCTGATTTGGTCACGTTTTACGAAATCTGGGCCTGGGGGGGTTATCCTGAAAAGATCCTATGTATATATATTACTTTATATATTTATTTATTTAAATTTATTTTATTTAAATATTTATCTATATACTAACATATATATTTATATATATATAATATATAAAATAACCTTAGTCTGTCATCAATGATAGACTAGGACAGACTAATTTACATGTTAAACATAACTTGCTAGTCTGTCAAAATCCTCATATATATACATATGAGGAGTTTGACAGATTAGAAAGTTATAAGTTTAACATGTAAATTAGCCTATCCTTGGCTGTCATATATATATACATATATATATATATATATATATATATGTATATACATATACCTTAGTCTGTCATCAATGACAGACTAGGACAGACTAATTTACATGTTAAACATATTACTTGCTAGTCTGTTAAGACCCTCAAATATATATATATATATATATATATCTATATATATATATATATATATATATATATATATATACATATATATACATATATACATACATATAAACATATATACAAGTATATATAAAACTAATGCACATATACATAAATACATGTAAAAGCTAGCTAATATTTTGTAATTACACGTGCATAAAATACGTGTATTATGTACGCACCAACAGGGAACCATATTTTTCATTGGTGAGGAGCCTCTTCTTGTGAACTTACAACTTTTAATTAAGTACTTATTTTTGCGAAGCCAATTTTTCACATGGAATTAGCAGATGAACTGTGTGAATTTCTGTAATAACACTGACCCCGTTTTTCCAGAAATTCCAACAGAAATTTGAGCCATTTTCTGTCGGTGAGGGTAACTTATTGGAACTTAGCAATAATCTATTTGTTTGCTATGTAATTGTAGTTTTGCAATTATAGTTGGTATGAAATCCGTTTTATAGATGATGCTGATTGATTCTCGAAATTTAAAGTTTAAAGAAAATTTGTATCTGAAGTTCATTAAGCACATTCTCAGGAAATTTCCAACATATCAAAGCTTTTCTTGTTTACTCTACCCTTTTCTAAATGTACAAATAAATATATGTGTATACACAATATAGGCGCCGTTTACCTATACATTATCGCTGGTCTATTTCGCTTAGGCTCCTATGAAAATTGCCAGTGGCACTTATGAATTTCTTTAAATTTCATAAGTGGTCTGTGAAACACTTTTATGACACTTATGAGCCTATGAACCTATGGACTTATGAACCTATAAACATCTACCTATGACTTTTATGAAACAGGCCCCTGGGCTATCTGCCTGATCGCACTAGAAATAGGTGGGTGAAACATTGTACCCGAAATTTAACAACTGCAGTTGCAAAAAGTACCAACCGTGTTCCACTGAGATAAACTACGTCACGAAAAAATATGAACAGAACTGACCTCCCCATATTAGACCCTATTGACACACAAATGAGTACCTACACTTGTGTACGCTCACTCGCTTGTATGATTACTTGTTGAAACTCTAAACGGGGTGTCACTAGGGTCAAATTTGTGAGGGAGTCAGCCGTTATCGTACAGATCATGTTCCCAGTCTGATAAGTGTGCCGACTACGTATGATTTACCCTTCAGCCACGACTTCCTCCCCTCCACCTTGTATATATAGTTCTGGTGATTTTTATTCGATGTCGGAGGTTCCGGATGTCTAGTTGGCCGTTGGTTCTTTGGTTGTGTGATACTGGTGACTGTTCCGCTTGCTATCAGGTTTTATAGGGTTCCCCTCCCAATACCAGATCATGTATGACCGGTGTCTCCAGCGGAACACTTTGGCAGCTAGCCAGGTCCGAAAGGGGAAGTCGCAGCACCCTGCTGCTTTTTATCTCTGATCTTGGAAGTCCGTAGTAGTGGGTCCGAGCGCCATACGGCGCACCGAAAGTGATAACAGTTCTGCTGGCTCGAGCGTCTCAGGGCGAGGAGGGGATCAAGCCCGTTGGGCTTTCAGTCACGCACGACCCATTGGTTTGTGGAGATGCTCTGACTGATTGCAAACCTGATGGTCTAACCTAGGCTAAGCTATGGGCAAATAGCAACCCCAAGGACTGGCAACCCTGGTTGTATCCCGGCCAGAAACCGCTCTATGAATGGACATGTCAAATCGTTTCAGCCACACGGGTCTCCCCTTAGTCGGATGCCGATCGTGGAAATCTGGGCCTGATTGGACTAACGAATCGGGTTTCAGCACGTCCTACCACGGCGCAAGCAAAACTATCTTCCAGAATCAACATTGCCTCTTGGAATGTCTCCCTTGGAGCCAAAGAACTCCTCGCCAGATCTCTAAACAAGAGGAATATTGGTATCGCCTGTCTCTCGGAAACACGCATCCCAGACTCCGGAAGCACCTAATTTCTAACTCTGGTATTGCCTGGATGTCAGCCCAAACATCCTAAATACAGATTCTATTACAGCAGCGCTACAGATAGAAGTGATCAGCAGGGTGTGGGTATTGCCATCAGGTCTCGCTTAGAGCATGCTTTACAGGAATTCACACCCGTGTCAGCTCGGGTTGCGACAGCCCGCATAGCAACATCACCTTTTCCAACAATAGCAGTTAGTTGCTACGCTCCAACGAATGCCGCCGACAACCAAACGAAAGACGACTTCTATCAACTGTTAAGCGACACTGTCAGTGAAGTTCCCGAGTGACTTCCTGCTGCTACTGCTACTGCAGGGCGATCTCAACGCTTGCTCGGTTCTGAACCTATGCACTGGCGGTCACTGTATCGGAATCAGGAACGACAACGGCTACCGTTTCATTTCGTTCTTCTGCCAATATCGTCTGTTTGACATAGGCGTCGCCACCTAGAAACATAGGCGTTTAATGATGGCTCCAAGCGGAAACAGATGGACTTAGTTTGCATGTGACAACGGTGGATATCTTCTGTTGGGCAACCAGAAAGCGCACCGAACCTCTACTCGTTACGCACCGAAAAGCTGCAAAATGTACAAGTCCTGGAACAATTTCAAATGGAACCTACGAACAGATTTCAGGTACCGTCTGATACCAGTGGCATCGAAGACCTACAGTCTATCACCAAGAAAGTTATCCAAGACACAGCATCGTTTGCCTAGCTACTACAACAAGACACCGGAATGACTGGATCTCGACGGACACTATAACTCTGATGGAACAGCGAACACGCGCTCTTCCGGCGGCACGGCGCAGAGAACTTTCTTCCAGGAGAGCGGAGAACATGGCAAAGGACAAGAATACGTACTGGCAGAAGAAGGTGGAGGTGACTCCGGTAAACTGTTGTAAAACTCTGCAGGAAGTGTCCGGCAAAAGAGCAATAGATCGATACTCCGAAAAGCTGATGGCTCCATCATCCACAGTTTCCAAAGAAGAAACGAGCGTTGAGCGGAACATTTTCAAGCTCTGCTAAGCCGTCCAGTCCTGCTCTGCTAAGCCATCCAGTCCTGCCCTGCCCCTTTTCGACCTCCCATTTGATGGATCTCTGGACATCTCTGCTGCTGAAGTGAGGCTATAAGATCAATGAAGTCTCCAGGTGCTCCCGGTGATGCCAGTATACTGAAAACCGGTGAGCCAGCACTCTGGCGTCAGCTGACCTGCCTCGTCCGAAAGTTGTTGCAGTCTGAAGAAATACCCCTGGCTGGAAGAAATCCGTTTTGGTGCCACTCTTCAAGAAAGGTAATAAAACGGAACGCAAGAATTACAGGGGTATCTCACCTTTAGACGTTGCATACAAGATCGTCGAGGCCGTAATCTCAGATCGAGTTCATAGGGCGGTAGACTTCTGTCAATGTGAAAACCAAGGAGGATTCAAACCGGGCCGCAGCACAGTTGACCAAAGTTTCGCGCCAAATCATGGAAGCTAGCAACGAGTACAGGCACCCGCTACTCGTCGCCTTTGTAGCCAAAGCAGCCTTTAATTCCATCGACCGCCTACGGCGATAGCATCGAAGTACTCTTAATGTTGAGGAATCTACGAACATTTAAAGCTGACTACTACCAAAGTTTAAGCTGGTTTTAGATTTAAGGCAGTTTAAAAACCATGCCAATCGAACTGCATAAGTTTAAGTTGTTTGAGTTGTTATTTAACTGCTTAAGGGGGGGGGTCCATTTTTGGCCGATTTTTCGATCATCTCCGATTTTACTCATTTTTACACATTTTGTTCTCCGATTGGTATATTTTAACGAGTTTTTGAAATTAAAGTCGGATCTTTTACGGTTTATGAGTAATTTCACTTCAAAGTTGAGATCTCATGTGTTAAACATAGGAAAATGGAAAAGTTTCAATTTTTTGACTTGTGTCAAAAAATCTCGAAACTGGGAAAAGATTATCAGCATAATTTGGTATCATTAGAAACGCCTATTTGTATACTTTAATTTGTTGGAATTAGATTTTTTAGTTAGGCCTTTAAAGTTTTTAAAATAAGTTTTGAAGCTTGCTGACTGTGAAATTTGACGTTTTTCGTTGTTGAAAACTGGGGTGTTTCAACTTTGATTAAGCATTACATAAATTGAAAAGCCTAACAAAAAATCTGATTCCAACAAATCACAGTATATAAGTAGACGTTGCTAACAATACCAAATGATGTTGATAATCTTTGCCAGTTTCGAGATTTTTTGTCACTAAAAATTTGGTTTTTTACCAAAATTTTGAATTTTTTCGATTTTTTGCATATTACGTGAAACCATTGCAATCAGCAGCTACCAAATGCCAAAATATGACGTTTCTCGTTATTTCTGGTGGCTGTAGTTCAGTGTTGACTACAATTATTCCAGCTAAGTAGTCCAACGTGGTCGCTGCATCCCAATCTGTCGGACTGGTGCCCATAATAGCAAAAATATCGATTTTTTCAAATTTCTGAAAATATGATAAATTTGATATCAATCGAAAGCTCTTAAAGCGGAGAACATTTTTTCTTCTTGGGCTATGGTCCGCAAATGCACCAAATTGAAGTTAATGGCTGTTAAAGGGTTTTGTTATCTAACCTCAACATTGGCCTTGCTGCTCCTTAAAAGTCGTTAAAATAGGCATGAAATCACATTTAGCCTGCCAACACCGGGACAAAATTAATTCGTTAGATCAATTGTCAAATGTACACCCCATTGAAGCTCCAAAATCGAAGACTGTATAAGGAAAATTGCCTTAGTCTCAAGCGGTACCCTCGTTTTTCCCATTATTACAATTGCAAGCAGTTGATAGCTCGTAACTCGTGGAGACATGGATGAAACAACTCAATATTTAAACTTGGTACGTACAACATGTGTGGCTACGTTATGTGTAAAAATGAGCGAAATCCGTGCCTATAAATTTTTTCATGGTGGACCCCCCCTTAAGTGGCTTAAACGGCTTAAATAAGCTTATTCATGAAAAGGCAGTCGAACTTCTGAAACCTTGTTATTTTATATATAATCGTTCATTTTGGACCTATTATTAACTCGGCCTTATCGTCCGTTATCAAATTTGTCGGTAATTAACCAAACCGAAAATAATAATAACCTGTATAAGAAAGTTACAGCACAGTATACCATTTGAGGTATACCGTTTAAAATCTACAATGTTGAGTACGACAGAGCACTCCAAAAATTTAATTATTGGTAATTAATAGTTCCAAGCGCAAACTTAATCTACATTATCAAATATGCACACGCCACTATTGACGTATTGTCAATTCACGTTTTAAATGACATTATTTAGTACCTTTGTGCACGCTGGTGTGCGATCAGGCCGAACCAACTAGGATGTAGCTTCTGTACTTAGCCGATACACTCCACAATTCTTCAAATGCTTACTTGAAATGCTTGCTTGCGTGAAACATATGTCTGCAAAATGCTATGATTTGCTATTTTAGGTTGCTTTGTTAGACTCCTGTTTGCAAAGAGATGGATTGGCTTTCTTTAAGACATGAAATCGGCAAAAGAACAACTATACACGGAGTAAAGGAAGTATGCAGGTTAAAAGGACTAAACTCTTTCCTTTGGCTGTGCTTTTTGTCTGTCAGTGTTATAATTGCCATGTACTCCTCCAAAGACGTAATAGATACCTTCATTGGACAAGACACCAGAGTTGACATTCACACCTCTAAACATGACGCCTTGCAGCTCCCGGATATAGTTATTTGTCCGCATGCAAGGTCAGTTCTACAATTCTTTGCTTGCTTCTGTGGTTAATACGCTTATCAAAACATTTCGATCAGCGCATTGGCGAAATTCCACAGAGCAAAGGAAACCCAAACATGAGAAATCACTTAAACTTAATTGTTGGGTTGTGACACTCGTGAAAAAGTATTTAAGTTGTAATTAAATTTGGGCAAAATTATAATTCAGTTTGGGCAAAACCCGGAAAATCCTTCTTGATTTCTTTTTATTGGGGCTATTTGCTTCCTCAAGCCTCCCCATAATTTCGCCTCCTGCACATGTCTGGCCATGTTTCAATGTAACACTGTGCCAAACGGTGCGCGTTTGGGTTTACCTCCGCAATTATTTGAAATTCCGCAGTTATTCAAAATAATCCATAGCGCGGCCGTTATTCCGGTGACATCACCTAGAAAAGTGCATCAGCTGACCTAGCACATTGTCGCCTCCCTAAGTTGCGTTCTAAAATAAAAGAGCACTATCATTATCTGTCTTTGCACCGAAGCGAGGCGTATCAAACAAAATAACATCATACTACAAAATTAAGAATATATTCCAAAAAATTGAAAGCAATATAAATATAAATTGATAATAATTCTATAATTTATTAAAGCAATTGGAAGAAGCAAAAATGTTAGTTCAAGAGTTACGGCTATATTTTCAGGTTCAATGCAGAAAAGCTAAGGGATGCTGCGAAACCTACCGGGATCGTTTTGAATAGTGATTTCGAATCCCTTTCTATTGCTTTGACTGGTGTCTTCGCCTCAATACACCCGTTTCCCTATATGAATTTAAGAGCAATAGCTGAAAGGGAAGCTGTTAATGTCGTTAATGTAATGGAAAAAGTGGACGATTACCTAGCAAAATCAAATAAGACTTTACTCGATTTTCTTTGGACTGCAAAATACAATTGCGAGGATGTAGTCAAAGCGTGTAGCACAGACGGCAGACATATCCTGCACAGCTCTATTTGCTGTAACAATTCAAATTGGTATGCGACACATTGCATCTATGGCATCGTTCTGAAAGGAAACCTACAGACTAGCACACACGAGTCTGCAGGTAATACAAAATGCTTTAGACGAAGGTGAATAAGTTATGAACATAAGTTAGTACACGGATCACATCCTTACGTCCTTCACCTCCTTGACCAACGTTCCTGGCTAAACACCTCGCACCTGCGGGTGATGATCATCACAGTGTGATGTCTAATGCAAGAATCAACAACAACATTCCCGGTAGCCGGATGTCTAGGTTACAAAAATACAACAAGATGGGCTGGTCCTACTGTTTCGCTGACTGGATTTTTGTATTTCTCTTGTCAAATTCAGTTTGTATACGAAAGTTCGTCAGGCTGGGATCAAATTTGCGTGATCTATGGTCGTATCCGATTTAAAAATCAGCGTAAAAACAGTTTTTCTGGTCTGGTGCTGTCTGCCGGTGCAATAAATGGGTGGGGGGGCTACTTTCATTTTATCGGTGTCAAAGCAGTCGAATTTCCGGTCCATTTTCGCTTCTGAGGTTTGAAATTTGAGTTTTCGTACGCTATTATCTCAGTACTGGTTGGTCCAAAAGTAAAATTATTTCATTAAAATGATATTTGGTGTATCCCTAACAAGCCCCAACCTCAATTTGCTTCATATCTACTGTAACGTTTGAATGATAGCGTTTTAAAAATGGGTGATTTTTGCTTGTTTTGTCTAATTGCTAAACCGGACAAGAGATTTGATCCCATACGCTTATCTTGAGCTCATGAAAGATTTTTAACAAGTTAATGTTGAACCATTCTTAAAACGCTATCATTCAAAAATTACAGCAGATATGAAGTAAATTAAGGCTGAGGCTTGTTAGGGATAGACCAAATAACAATTAATAATGAAATAATTTGACTTCCGGTGTGAAGTTAGCACCGACGTTGACGTTTTCTTTTTCTGATACTGTTTCCTGTCGGTACTTGGGTGATCTCGGGCGGGAATTTGCGAATTTTACGTAGGTTTTGTAGTAGGTAATTTTTCATGTAGTTTGTCAAAAATGTCTCGATTGAGCTACGAGTAGTTTTATCGTTGGCCGGTTAGCATGTTAGAAAAGTTGTGTGCTCAACCGTGGTATGGTGTATGTTCACCGCTGTCGTTTCTTTTTATCTTTACATTATTTTTAACAAGCGTTTTAACTTTACTAGTACCTAAGGTACCCGTGGGTAACATTCTTTTTATCACGTTTTCTAACTGAGTGGACCCGTCCGAGGTCGCCCGGGGCCAAAAGAGGGGGTATTATGTGAAGTTAGCACCGACAGGAAAGATATAAATTATATCTGAGTTGCTAAGCCTAAGTGAATTTAGTATTGCATTTCGACAAACGTTCAATGATTTTACATTACTCCTGTCTAAATTCATGGGTCTGCTAGCTAATAGTTGATATTCGCCATATTGGGTCGGGTTGAAGTCAGTTGTGGGTGTAAGGTATTCGACTGTGGTCGGGAGCTGTTTGCTAGAAGTTGGGTTCGATTCGTTGGGAATTATTCGTGGTAATTTGGGGTAAAGTTTATTGTCGCTTGCTGGCTTCTGCCGGACTTTTGTGGTTTTGTTTTGAATTGGTCAAAGTTTATGTGCTTGGTTAAAATTTATGTTTTGTACTAATTTTGTCATCAAGTTTTGCTCGAAATTCATTAAATCGTTGTAATTGCCAAATTGACTTTTAGTTGGTCAGGATCCTCTATTTCTCCAACATCACACACCACCGGTATTCACTTGTAATCTAAAGTCTTATCCTAGTAGTCAAAAGAGAAGGCAACAGCATTTTACTAAGTTTCATAGAGTCAAACTTCACACCGGACTAACCGGATACTGAGATAATTTCGACACGAGAAATTCAAAATTCAATCAGCGAAACTGCAGAGCAGCCCATCTGCTGTACAGTTTTTGTAACCTAGACATCAGGTTACCGGACTTTGGCCTGATGTGACCAGTTTCGGAGATGTTTTCGGCCAAAGACCAACATTCTAGAATGGATTAATAAGGAGTTTCCTTCCGAATCTGAAGATTTTTTATCAATTTAGTATCCGGTAACCGCATATAGAAAAGATATTACGAGTTTAGCGGATTTTCCCCCTCCCTCCTGATAATTCTAAAAATATTTACTTTATATAGGCTACCTTAAATATTAACTCAGGACAGGCGCTCACAGTTCGGTTTAAAGATTTTTGGTCAGACTTTAGTGATGCTTACACTTGCCTGCTTAGTTTCAGGTTCATTCCAGTTTTAGCTTCTGCTCAAAATTTATTTTAATTTTAAATTCAGCTTAGTGTTGGTTCCAAACAGGCAGCTGTTTATATTCAGTTTCAGTTTCAGCCACGAGTATCTATAGTATCAGGTGCATTTGAGCTCTGACTACTCCTAATTTTGTGTTAGTTTTAGTTTGAACGCTAAATAAAAAAAGATAACGGAACAAAGACCTGCTTCGTAGATATCAGAGCTTACTGTGGAGTATATCTAAAGCTTTTTGCTAGTAGTTTTATAGGTGTGGAAATTTCCTAGTTTGCAAATGTCTACGAACTTCGGAACAAATATGCAAATTAGGAATATGCAAATTAGTTTAGCCAATATTTAAGGGAGCAAATGTTCGACTTTTTCGGTCACTGTCGATTGATCACAAATTTGGTCGTCAATATAAAAGAAGGCTCGGACCAGGGTTAGAGGTTGGTTCAGGGGGGTTGAGAGTTAAATTGTTATGCACACGGTCATGTTTTGGTCTTTGTTTGTTTAAGCTAAATTCAATTATGCTGGTTTCTCGGAAATAAACTCAACTTGTTTGAATTTTTCTGTTAGCTTCAAGATGACACACTCATTACGTACCTTAGCAATCTTTACTCTTTTATCAAATTTTTATACAGGAATGCGTTGGCTGTTGTCTCACCAAAGTGATGGACACTTCCATGCTGGAATTCCTTTAAACAAGGGCTTCACATCATTTCTAATAAATACCGAAGGAAGACTGTCCAGAGCATACCACGTACCGTCTGGTAGCTTTAATAAGTGGACGATTCAAAATGTAGTGAACAGAAGAGTCAGCACAAAGGAAAAGCCGTGCACTGATGACAGCAAAATGGGTTTCAATGGATGCTTGATTGACTGCATAATAGGTTCACTAGGTGCACAAGCTTTAGGCAACGGTGTTTGTAGAAAATGTGTTTTACCCGCTTTGATCAATGTAACTAAAGCAAACCTAAATGTCAAACCGTTGTGTGGCATATTGGATACCGCGCTTTGTATGGGTGGCGGTTTTTTCTCAGCGAAAGAATCGGTAGTTCATCAAATAGTGAAAACTTGTCACCTTTCATGCCAAATTGATTGCAAAGAAACCGAGCTTATGCTGTCATCGTCAACGTCTGTGTAAGTGAATCCAACCCATTTCTGAAATATTAAAAAAAGTCCTTGGAATATAGCTCAGTAATCGTATTTGAACCAACTCCTTAAAGTTTAAGGTCGAAGCTACTTGGGTTAAAATTTCTGTGATTTTGCTTAAATTGAGCCCATTGACAGCCCCTAGTGTCTCCTTAATTAATTCAATAAAAGTTTTCTTCTTGGTACATCTAGTTGTTAACCATTTAAAGTCATCAGTCAAAAGCAAATTGTTAGTGATTTATTATTGTTGTTGTTGTTGTTAGTGTTGTTATTGTTGTTGTTTGCTTTCTAAGTTTGACAAACTGTTCGACAAGTTTTAGTTATTGTCTTGTGCAATAAAACTAGTTGTATTGTGTTTTAAAAGTTTCGATTTGAGTGCGTTATCGTTGCCAGAAGTAAAATTCGTATGTTCTCATTTCGGACAAGTTTCAATTGAACAAGCATTTTAGTGATGAACGAAATTAGCTGTAATTTCAGCTTTTTAGTTTGCGTAAGACTTTTGCGAGCTATCAACGGGCACAATTTGAGCCAAATCATGGAGGGTCGAATTTTTGACTCAATCAGCCAGCCACATAAATGTGCCCCAAATCTCTAGGAGCGGTTTTAGTTTTTTGCATATCATATGCGTGCGTGGCCATAAGACATTTTGTCGATAGTACTTGGCTGCTCTCATTAGCTCACCAGGCACTTGAGAACCTGTCCAACCCCTACTTTTCGTGGCATCAGATTGAAAATGTATCTTGCTGTCTGTTTTAATGAAAATCTACGCATTGGCACAATAAAATAAGACATATTGGGGAAATACACACATGGTATGAACTTTGTTAAACCCTTGTTGAAGAGGAATGCTAAACTTAAACGACCTTCCAAAGTTGAAAGGTAAAAGTTTCTGATGCGAAAACCGGAAGCTAAAATTTTGTGTGAACATAGACCCCGTAGGTCTCCAATAGCATTCAAGTGATTTTATTTTATTGCAGTTTATTGCGAAATAAATCTATGTATTTATCGTAGATTGTGTCAAGTAATATTCCTCACATGAAATTACGGCTGTCCACTTTTTGTAGTTTATTCTTTCAGGGTGAGACCTGAAAATCTTTTTAGATTGAATACCTCAAACTATATGACGGAATGGGCAATTCTGCACGTACAATATCAGTATCTTCGAACAGAATACTATGTAGAAACTGTCAAATATGATTCATTTAGAACATTTGCTGCAGTTGGAGGAATTCTGGGCGCTTGGGTGAGCTTGTGTAATTACATAAAATGTGATAAACAGTTAATCTGTTCAGGACAGATGATTTTCTGATATTGAACATCCGGCATTCACGGTTTGTCACAGCGAATGTTATGAAACCTGTTAATTCCAAGAATTATGAAGACTTTGTTTGAGCGATGACATGAGTCAGTGTTACGCAAAACAGTTAGTAAGACTTCTATTGTCTTCTAGCAGCACAGGTTAAGGTTGGGTGCGTTAAGTTGCCCACAGAGACAGCATTTGGAGACCCAACTCAGAACGGTATTTAAAAGGCTCATTCTTCTGCAATTATGTCCCTAGCTGCTCACCTGTCATCTTTTAGTCCTACTCTTTGCGTTTTTTACTGATCCGATCTTGCTGCACCCAGTGGAGCAGATGATAAACATGATATGGTGTTTTCGTAGAAAACACATAGGGCATTTCGTTTCTAATTCCCTTTTGATTGATCTTCTTTCCATATCAAACGTTTTTGCAGGACTATCCATCTTGTTACATTGCTTAGGTCACACATGACAATAGACTTTACTCATCGTTGTATATTCTAGATTGGATGTTCTGTATTCAGTTTTATCCATATTGTCTGCCTTATATTCCTTGGAATTATTGATATGTTTAAGAGAGAGCAACCAGAATCTGCTCGTTAATTCTGTAATATGTTTTGATGTGCATCATGTAAAGCTAAGGATTTCGAACAATAATAACAATAATTATCAATTGGTTACAGTTACTGGTTACAGTGACCATATAACCATGAGCTGACTGCAATGATGTCCAAACATCCTTTGAAGTTGAAATTAAAATTTCAGTGAATTCTAATGCGAGTAAATTTCTAAATTTCATGTGATTCTGTTTGAATATTTGTAATGAAAGCGGCTGAAATCCAGGGGTCCAAATTCGTTGTTACACAGAGAGGCAGACAGCGAGAAGATGCTGGGATCTACTCTTAGGTCTAAGGATCAAGCTAGCCTAGTGTGGGTCTAACCTAATCCAGACGGTCCGCCTGTTGGATACGTGAGTTCACTAGTGCCTCAAGGCCAGTACTTATCAAGGGAACAGTTACGATGCTTGACTGCCACCCACGGATCGGTACCAGGGGTCACTGCACAACAGAAGAGAACCTTGAAGTCGGAACAACTGTCACACTCGAACACGCAAGACCAGGGCTCCGTATGAGGGCTTCCTTCAGGCTCGCTATCAACAGTCCAAGCTTCAATCTCAGCGCGATTCCACGGCTGAGAACAGTTGCAATAGAAGGTTACCTCTGAATGCTCAGGCTCAACTAGAGAACTACCCTCGTGAACTAGGAAAAGTATGCTAAAGCTGTACTGGTGGTGACACTCAGGACACTGATGAAACGGCAAATTCAGTTGGTTCTCAGGCTCACTAATATCACTAAGATTTCCTTCGTCGTCAGCGTCTCCGTAGACAAACTCAATGGGCTCCAGACTGATCTATTTTCCAGATATCGTCGACCCAGCGGTTTCCTATCCAACCTAGTATCAACTACAACGACTTAAGCTCTGATCCTAATTAACTATTTACTATGCCAAGTTACCTCAATATCAAACAGCACAGACACACACAAGATCAAGTACACTACAAATCTGTTGCAAAAAACTGATACAAAAGGAATCCGTTCACCGCCTAACGACTAAACCCAAAGTTATGATCAGTCACAGTTCCTTACTCCGAAATCTTAGCAGAAGACGAACTAGATCTGAAACCTAGTAAAATTTTGGTTAGATTAGTATTTTAGCCTACTGGTTGCCACACACACGCACACAAGCACACTCACCTAAACAGTACTCGTTATTCTCAGACTGCGAATTGATTCGCAGTCACACAATGACTTGATTTTTGAGGTCGAGGGGGGAAGTTCTCTATATGCACCCTATATGTACCTGAAAAGTGTGCACAAGTCCACCCGTTCCCGGTCACGAATAGTTCCCAGCAATACGCACCAGCAGAAAGCCAATAACTATTCTATCCTCTGCTAAGAGGACGACCTGTAAACTTTTAAATTTGTTTAAACTTTAGAGAGAGAGAATTTGGGCAGATTCAATAGAGCAAACCAAAACAGAGCAGATCAAAGAACAGACAATTTTAGACAAAAAGATAGCAGACATTTTTAGAGGCAAACAGTAGAAAGTTAAAGATTTGACAAGGATCTTCAGATTCTTCAGCAGGACGAACTTAACAGCCAACCCACACTCCAGAACCCAATATGACAGTCCTAAGTTCACTTGTGCGTCCCTAAGCCAAGAATGAGGCTCTCAGAAAAGTTCTAAGGTCCAGCTGAAACTCAGTAAACTGACGTTTTGAGACTGATTTCCAGACAATCCGGACAGAGCAGCGCGTAGCAAAGAACCAGGGGAGAGAGGCCAGGGGAATCCGGGGATTCTCACACTGGATGGTAGAGCAGGAAGAGACCGGGGAGCAGCTGATGTCCAGGAGCAGTGCAACAGGTAGAAGAAGGGGGGAGGGTGGGGGTGGTGGTGGGTGGGGGGGGGGGTTGGAAGGTTATTGTATTGTTGATTACGGTGATCCGGGATCCGGAGAGATCACGGAGCTGACAAGGATCGAGATGAGAAGAGCAGCGAGGCAAGCAGGAGAATCAGAGGCCCGAAGGCGGCACTCGCTAGAACTGAATCAAATGGGTTAAAACCTTGTCGGTTTTAACCCGGATTCAGCGATATTAACTGGATTTCGCACAGGACAAAGGAAAAGTTTGCTACTTTTGATGTGGAAACAGCAGACCTATCCTGAATCAGGATCTTTGGGCAAAATTAGCGAAAACTCGTGAAATTAGGAAAGATGATCAGATGGAATAAAATTCTTCTTTTTGGGCGTTTTCAACAAAAGTAGGAAAAAGAATAAAAAAGTTGGGCGAAAATTTTGTCTTTTAGAATTAGGAAAACGAGTAGAGGAGATTTCCTTCGGAAATCCCTCACCAATGACGTATTCCTGAATTTCCTCTTCAGGAAATTCGGGGAAATCCAGCTAATATCAACTGATATTAGCATATACATGAAAGCAGCAGTGATATATCAAATAGTCTAGAGCGGCGAGAGCCCGATTTGAACGTATGATTCTTCGAGAGAGGGACTCAAGGTCCGATTAGGTGGTTTTAGACTCGCACTTACATAGGTTATAAATCCTAAGGGAGATTGGGACCGCTCATCCTAAAAGGGGAAAGTTTAGAAACCGGGCTTCTGAAGCCCGAACCCATTTTAGGTAGACCTTCCCCCAGGTGTACCCCAATCCCGACCTAGGGACCGAGTGGGAGAAAAGTTTTGAAGGGGGTATCCTAGAAGGGGAGAGGCAAGGCCTCTCCCAACAAAACAGCTCATGGGGTGTCTGTGATTTTCCCCCCAGCATTTTGGCCACGCGAGAGAGAAAGTAGACGACCGTTCGTCACGAGCCCCAAATCACAGACTGACTGGAGTTTGAAATTTTGCTCTCACGTTAACTTTTGCCTCGTGTCTTTTGCAATCATCTTTCGATGATTGGTTGCTTTCATGCTTGCCTTTCGTCATTGGTTAAATTTGAATGAAGGACTCCGCCTCCTTTCGAGTGTTTTCCTTGAGTTTGCACCTGAGCAATCCATCACTCAGGTTACATAATTTTTTATGGCCCAAAGGCCGTTTTTCGAGAGGCCCAGAGTACCCTAAAACCCTGGCCATAAACTTTTACTGCGCTTTTGTGTTCAAGTGCCTTTGTCCTGGGTTTCATTTCTGAAGATTTGGACCTTGCTTGCTAAACAGACGCGCAGACGAAAGAGAGACCGATGAAAACAAGGAAGAAGGAGGAAGAAATCGTAATAACAGACAGGGGGCCTGGAAGCCCAAGACGAAATAAGCAGTACCTAAACTAAATGGGACTTATATCTAGTCTAAAACTTAGCTAGGGACCTATTATTACATATTTGTTAATATTAATTGTTAATTTCTTTCTTTCTTCCTTTCAGGGGTGACTTGTGCCTTAATTTCAGAGGGGTTCCCCTCTGTCTGACTTATGCGTATGATATCATTCTGGGGACGTGAAAAGGCAGCGCTAAACCTCACACATACGTGGACTCGAAGCTAGACACTCAGACTGGCCTTCACTGGCCTTCACTCACACACACAGAACTCAATAGTAGGGACCTGTAGATGAACCCCATACGGTTGATGATGCAGAATAAAAGGGGTTAAAAATGGACTGACCTCAGCTCAACTTAAAGCGGTGAACGAATTCAAGTCTTGGACAATTATCAACTGATATTAAAATTACAATTACAAAGTTAAACCCACAAACAAGACAAATTCTATACACTAATTCTCGCTACTGAACATGAAACTTTGTGTTCCTTTTCGATTTCAATTGCAAAAGAACGGTGAGACTGCACAATAACAATTACAAATTCCCTTATGCAGTACATAGTTAAATTAATTTACAATTCGTACGTAAGCAAGAATACAATTATGAATTAAACAGTGAACAAGCATGAGCTTAGCTAAGTACGAAATAAAGGCTAATTTACAAATCAACAGATTGCTGTGTTGTTCTCTTTGTGCTTTAATTTCAGGGTATAATTTTGCTTGAACGATCAGTGGGAACCTCGGGAACTGGAGATCTGTTGTTTAATTTGCTTGAAAGGGTGGAGCTACCGTCCACAGTTAAGGCGGACCCAGCCAGCAACAACTATTCTTAATTTTAGCAATTTTAGCACGAAACAGTCACTAGGAACAGTCTCTAGCCCTTTTCCCTCAATGCAATTTTTGACTGAAAGGCTCGAAGGGTTAACCTCAAACGTTTTCCGACAGCTGACCATATTACGAATCCGAACTTTTTAAACAAACCCAATTCGCTGAAAATAACTGAAGTGACACCACCTTATGTGTAACCTATTGGTGATAGGTTTTATCAAACAGTTAACTGAGAAACGTCCCTTTTTTTAGATTGTGTCGATCCTGCTTCTTAGGGGACAATCAACCAAACTTTGGGAAGCTCTTCAAGAAGGCAATTCAAAATTCCTTATTTTTTTATTTTCTTTACATATTGTTACTGCAAAAAATGTTCTGTCGGCAATTCACAGAAATTTTAAATGGTTTAGCCTACAAAATTTCAATGCCGTATTTGACATAAATGCTCCTTAACACGATTTAGTCTGTTTCGTGACGGGCTGGTGTCGTAACGGGCTGGTCTCCAGTATTTTGTGGAGGCTGCCGGGTACCGGAAATCCGGTATGTCGACAGCCAGCTATCAATGTTAATGTAATACATTACCACAGGAAATAGTCACAATATGATAATACCTAAATACCTTAATCATAAAGGAGTAAGCAAAAGGTTAAATATGAAAAACAAATGACTCTGCAGTCACTATTAACTGAAAATAGCTAACTTTCACTGTCTGCTTACTGATTAAGTAACGCTTTTGGTCGGTATCCATCCGGAAGGTAGTTTAAAAGTTGCTTTACAGACATGCTTGATTGATGTATTAACTAAGCGAGACAAGGTGACCCCTGTGTATCCAAACAGGACAGGGACTGTGTGAGAGGGTTACTTTGTCGGTTTGTCGGGGGCCAGGCAGTGGCAAGCAGAACATATATTTGGTCTCATTTCAGACAGTATGCGCGATGTCGTATTCTTGTCGTTATGTATTAAGATGAGATTAATCAAAAATACACCGTTTTGATCCCCTTCAAAAACTATTCAAGCAAATAACCACTTTTTAAGATCCAATCCGTTCGGCTGTTGCTATGCTTACAATTACATTAATGCCGGTTTATGCTTTCATCCTGTTTAGTGAGCCATTGTCTTGTGTCTACCGCGTCGCGTATACACTATATTATACTGGCTAACTTATATGAATGTCAGGTTTGCGCTAAAGTCTAGTATGTATGTATTATTTAATGGGTATGAATTTGAAACTATATACTGGTTGGATATTGTTAAAGTATTTCAAATTAAATACATAACCCTGTCATACCTAAACGTTCCCTGTAGCAAAGGTTGAAAATGACATAAAGCCCGGTTCATACTTTTGTCCGTTTCTGTTGTCCGTTTGTCCGTTTGTCTGTTTGTCCGTTTTAAAAGTTGATTCATACTGCTGCTGTTTTGCTGTTTTGCTGGTGGTCCGTTTGTCCTTTTGTCCGTTTCCAGGGTTGATTCATACCTTTGCTGTTTTGCTGTTTTGCTGTTGTCCGTTTGCCCGTAAGGGTTGTCCGTTTGAACTTGAGCAATGTTTAACTTTTTCCGTTTGTCCGTATGCAACAACCAATTGGAAACGACCAGAACTATCACGTGCTTGCTAAGTAAACGTCTGTATTTGATTTTTGAATGGTTTTGACATTAATTAGGTGAAATATTGACAACATTATGAAATTACTTTCAAAGGTAACTTGATTTCAAAGTTTTGAAGGTTTTTGAAGAGAATGACATTTATAAGTAACATAATGCTGTAGCCAATCAGCATAAACAGAAAGTGTCAGGTGACTCGAAAACAGAAACAGCAATCCAGCAATACAACAAAAGTTTAAATCGTGTCTTAAAACAGAAAATAGACACCATCAATACGGACAAACGGAAACGGACAAACGGACAATCAGCAAAATAAGTATAACCCACTTAGTCCTTTTTTAAAAACGAACAACCGGACAACCAGACAAACAGACAAACGGACAAAAGTACAAACGGACAAACGGAAAATAAGTATGAACCGGGCTTAAAACTGAAACTGAAACTATTCTGTGTTCCCGAACTGAAACTGAAACTGAAGCTATTTTGGATCGCCGACTGAGAGTATCGTGAGCGAGTTGAAAGATTTAAATTTAACCCGCTGAATGAATCTGAATGTAAAATCCGTTTTTCAGTTTATGGCGTTTTCTTAATTCTCCATGGACTTACACCTGATTCTATAGTTTTTTGGAGCAATCGTCGCCTGTACTTCTAGACAACTTTCTGGCATTTTTACACACTGGAGACAGGCATAGCGACCTAATTTCCTCCACGTCTTGATACACTTACTGGTTTGTAATGTGAAGCGATTCAGACAATTCTGCAAGAGCACCATAATTTACGCACTCACACACACCTTCGAACTGCCAAAAAACATGGATAAGCCTGGCTAAACATTTTGCACCTTCGGGTGATGATCATCACATTGTGATGTCTAATGCCGCAAACAACAACAACATACAAACTGTAGTTTTATGAATAGAATTTACGAAAATTACAAATTTTCACTAAAGTTGAGGCACAAAATAAGTGCATTCGCATGCAGGAAACCGTTGCTCATTTGGGTAACCCAAAAAACTCGGTTTCGTTTGAGTGATCTTCTACACGCGTAGCACTAAGTGAACAATAGCTTTGCCAAATTTGACAACAGATTAGATCAGCCCACGTACTTCAGCTACTTTCGAATTTCGAATCCTATTTCGTACTGCCCTATAATATGCAAGGCAAGATGCTGGTATTTTCGATAACTTTCCATGTCTGAAACTTTCAATACACACTGCTTCAGTGTTCGTAAGCTCATGAGAAAGTGCCTTTGCTCGAACTCCAAACTCCCATGACCAAAGATTGCCAATGTCAATTAAACATAGAGCAAGGGAGCGTCCCCAATTTTGACCAGGTACTGACTCGCGGGTGGGAGGTTACAATGGTCTAATTGGTGGGGGGAGGGGGTCAGCTGTTACCAGAGTGCATGCTCTTGTTTGTTACACGAACAGGGCAGTTATGTACAGGATTCCTTCTTAGGATGACATAAAGGCATAACAGAAAATACCCTTATATTATGTACTCTTGATACTATACACTGTAAAATGCCTACCCAACTGTAACACAAACAGTTTAATTTATTAATAAACAAAACAACACTAATCAGAACTAAGCAAAAATAAAAAGGAGACAAAAACAAAAACATACAAATATCAACAAAAACAGCTAAGTCCTTCTAGATCGACCGCGACGTTTAGAGGACTGAGAGTCGGGAATTTCGTCCTGAGAAAGTTCGGAACCACCACCCGAAAAGGCTCGACCGGGTGAGGAGCCACTATAGTTCCCTCGTAGCGAGGAAGCGGCAAAAGTGGGGGAGTTCTCTGGGCCAACTCCAGAAGGAAAGCTCTGACGTAGCTGATCCCAATATCGAAATAGACTGTCAAAGCCTTGACTGTAAATCTCTTCGCCCAGCGGCATCAGCTAAAACGGGCAAAAAGCAAAACAAACAAATTGAGACTATTACAGTTTAAAATGGGCACACTACTGGGGGGGGCAGTACCCACCACGACAGATGGACTCCGCAATTACATACATTCTGGACATTTCATACGAAGGCTTAAAACGGGAACACAAAATGCAAGGAGAATAAAAAGGATTACTCTTGGAGAATGTTGACGGGGGTGGGTCACGGAACCAATTATTGAAGAGTGAGCTCATCTAAGAGCGAGAGCCCCATTACATTTTTACATGTTATAAACTTATTGTCAAAATTTAATCTAGGTGAGTTTTAAATTAAACGATTTCTTTAATTTAATACAGGTAAATTATTTGGCCATGTATATATAGATTGTGAGGGAAAGGACGTCAAATACTCAAATGACCTCCAGAGCTTCAATTCTCTCCAGTCTGTCAAACCTTTAAAAATAGGCCAAAAACTCAGTACCAAATGAAGAATTCTTAACCATGTTATTATGTACCTGAGCCCGATAGTGAACCAAGAGTAGGCAAAGAATGGCCAAGGGGAAGATTACGTAACTCCCTTTGGATATCTCCGCCTCCAAATGTCGTTTCTGAAACAAGACTAAATCTTCAACAAAATAAAAGAAATGTTAACATAAAATTGAACTGCCATTTAAATTCACAAATTATAACAAATATAAGTTTAAGAAATATTAAAAATTCACATATATAATTAAAAACTTTAAAAGAAATCACAGCGTACAGCCCAGCTACTATTATCCAATTTTTTTCGAAATGTCAGCTAGCAGGAACCAACTAACCTTTGGCTGAAAGTCAAAGGATATTCGCTTGAAGGCAGTGTCGGCCCGGAAAGAGACCTCTAGCGGATCAAAGTGCTGATAGCTCGCCAGATTCAGAGACGCCTCCAGTCGGGCAAAGTAACTCTAAACAAAACAGCAGTAAATAAAGAAACATTCAACGACACAAAACATTAAGACAATCAGTCACAATTGATAGTCACCTTTTCGCCCTCTAATTGATGATTATGACAAGTTGTAAAGTAGAATGGGGTGGGGGTCACCAAGTTTGGTCTACTTTCGGAAAGTCCCCCAATTTCAGCAGGCCCCCTCCCAGTTTTGGCGAACGTTTGGAATGTATCAGCAAAGATTTTAAAGTTAAATTTTCTGATGATTTCTGATCACATGATGCCTTCTTTTACACACCTTATTATCCAAGGGTATCGGAGTGAGAAAGAATACAGAGGACTGAGACAGAACCACGGATGAGAGCATGTTGTCCGGAGCATCGGAACGAAACAGAGAAATCTGAAAAAACAGGATCACAAGAAAAAACTGTAAAAATTCAAAGTTATGAAGCAAAACAGACAAAGAAATTTACAATCGATTCTGTTAAGTACGTATACTGTAGTCTAGTGTTTGAGGAGGCCGGCCGAGGTTTCACCGGCCGGCCGGCTACCGGCCTGGGCCAGTTTGCAGTACAGCTAATATCACTGCTAAGGTATTAATTTTCAGGTGATTTATTAGAAAAATGTAGTTGTAAAGTGTACAAACCAGACAAAAACCAGATTTGCACTTCATTTTAAGCTTATTTGCTCTAAATTGTAAGTTTCTGACTGTTGATTTGCATCCCCCCCGGCCGGTAGCCGGAGAGCGAAAATCGTGGGCCAGCGGCCTGTTTAGGCCGGCCGGCCTCAAACACTAGTATAGTCGCATTGCATAAGTCGTAGCTCAACAGGTAGAGCATTCGTACAGGAAACGAAAGGTCGGTAGTTCAAATCCCGCTTAGATTTTAGACTTTAAGGCCGTATTCTGGGCATAATTTTGAAACTGAGTTCTATGCAAATGAAAATTCAATCACAAAATGTCCTACCTTAATCAGTGGCAAATAATCGGGCGAGGAAACGTTGACTATGCCCATAATTTCTACCGTACTAATCTCGGGCAGTGTTACAATATCTCTACCGGTTACATCAGCATCAGTCACCTACAGTCAGTACAAAAACAATATTGTATCAAACTACGTAAATTACACATAAAATGAAAGTGGATCAGGGAAAATCCACCACCGGTTTTTCAATAGCAAAAAGATTCGAAACTTATCCACATTAGAGACAGTATATATCTCTTTCTAAAACTACAAGTTAAGAGTATAGTATTCTTTCCCTACCTCAACCGTGTAGACTTCAGGAATGGTTCGAAGTATGCCAGATTCTGACTTCAGCCTTAATCTATAGGGACACTTCGGCTGAAAAGTTAAATCAATCAATCATCAATCAAGAGTGATAAAGAGTACAGATATACCAGAAAAAACCTTCGCCAGATAGATTTACGAGCTGGGAAGCTACAAACCAAACACACACTTTGGTGATTGGGCGTCCTAATTTTTGGACCGGGTGCACAGCAAGCTTAAAGGCGACAAAAGTGTCAATAGCCAACCCCCAACCCCACCCTCAAGTCATATATTACGCAGTCTGGAAATCTGGTTTACAAATTTCCCAAACGAAACTCCAAGTAATTTCACCCCCACCCTTTCTACTCTCCCACCCCCGCCTTTGTTACCTTGAGTCCCCTAATTCGATAGGTCCCATCGGACTGGGTTGTGGCTTCCTCCTCCATATTTTCACATTCGACTGAGAGGGCCTCTACAGTGACTCCGCCCACAGGTTGGCCGTTCAGGGTACGGGCCACCCCCAGACAACTAAAACACGAATCATCCCATTAATTTAATTAAATTAATTAAAAATATTAATGTATGTAAATATTGAATAAAATTAACCAAAATCCCATTAAAATTTGAACTGTCTAAACGAATGTCGTGTCGCGTTTAATTTAACATAAATACGAACGTACACACATAATATAGCAAGAAGAATCATATGTATATTTATATTTGGTAACTATTTCCTTTCAATTATATCAATATAAGTGAAATAAAAGCTGACCAACAAACAAATAATAATCACGTATACTTAATTAAGTATTGACTTTACCTAAAGGCAACCCTTTTGCCAACCAAATTAACCTCCACCGTTAGACCTTCTCCAACTTTGACCAACTGGGAAGGTGGGTCAAAACTAAACTCTTTTAGGACTGGTTTCACAAAATAGTCACCCGGACTCTAAAAACAAGATAAAAATAAAATTTTAGCATATTAAAAATAAGTCTAAATGAGGACCAAATTTAACAAATTTAAACAAAACTTGAGCACCTGCACGTAAATATGTAGCTTTGGTTTAGCCTTAGCCAACATTTATAAACCATTTTAAAACTATGCAGGTTAGAAAAAAGAGAAAATTGTTATGAAATACAATTTTAAGAAAAAACTGCTTTTCAAAAAATCTCTGGAAAAAATTTGGATCACTAACCAGTCCGACAAAATTGAGCACTCCATCGTCACCGGTCATATTGTTGCTCCGAAAATTATTTCCGCCCGTCAGCGATACCAAAACACCGGACAGGCTTTCATCCTCTTTGTTTACAACCTGGAAAATAATAAATACGAGGTAAAAAATCATAACTGGCTGGAAAAAGCCGAACGGAAAATGTCATTAGGAGTACAGGGTAAAACCAAATACCGATCTTTTAAAAAACCAAAAACCCAAAGTTATACCTTAATACAATAAGAAAGATTATAGCTTAAAAATCCTAGGCGATTGCAAGAGTTATATATTTCTTGAGGGGACTTCTCCCCCCCCCCACAAAAATTATAGCGGTAAACTTTTTTGGAGGGTGGGGATTTAAATTAAAATTGTAAAAAAATGCGCCACTTTTGCAGTATCCACTGAAAAAGTTACGTAGTTTTCTTACAGCAAAATAATCAGATTTAGTTTAGATTTTTAATCAGAGCAAACTGTGAAAAATCTCCGACGAAGACCAAAAACGTTGAATACTTGGCTCTGTAACCAACACCCAGAATAAGTCCAGCTATAAAGAAGGTTATAAAGTTGAGTTAAATTAATTAATTAAATTAAAGTTATAATATGAGTCAAATTCGACAACCTTAATAATCAGCTCAGCCAGCTTGAAGGCCTGAAAATGACCAATTTTTCCCGGACCAGCCTCTGATTTCTTGATGATATAGCCCATCTTTTCCGCTTCAACTCTGACGCCATCCAGAGATCTGAGCGGCCCCGCCCTAAAACAGGCGAGAACACAACATCGGAGTAAAACTGCGCCTGAAAATGTGACAAGAAACCATATAAGCAACAATCAATCAGCAAAAAAGCTGAACGCCAAGTTTTCCTGTCTTACCTAGGTCGCTCAGGCTTGTGGGGGGGGGAAGGGTTTTTAAGAGGATCACCCCTCGCCCATTAGAATAAGCCCCACCTAAAAGTTTCCAAGTTTGGGCATATTTCCTGAAAAATTCTTCTGCATCGAATAAACGCTCACAAAAAATAACTAAACGACATGTATACGTATACGTGTTAATTATATGCTTAGTTTAATGCTAACTTTATGCTTTAAACATACTGATATTTTCCCGCACTATCCGTGGTACGTTCAAACAGCAGGCTGCTCGTGGTATGATCCAAGATTCTGACAGCAACGCCCTCTAGTGGCGGAGAAATCTGACCCTCCAGAAACAGGCCTTGCTCACCCACAAAGCTAATCGCATTGTCCAAACAGTCACCTGTCCAATAAAATAAAGTACAAAAATGCAAAAAAACCAAAATGAATAATCCAAATCCAGAAATATCCTGACCTCTTTTCCAATCACAAAAGAGAGTTAAAGTTGTTTAACTACAATATCTTTAACTAGCACGACCATGCTACGTACGAAAGCACAAAACGAAGCATCTCGGATGCTTAAGATTATCGCAAACCACCCACCCTTGCTCTAACAGTATAGGAAAAGGAATATGTAATACAAGACAAGATCATAAACGACAGAAGGAAGGATGCCACTACAGCACCTCCGACCCAAAAAATTGGGGCCTGAGGTGGGGCTCGAACCCACAACCTTTGGCTATCTAGGCCAACGCTCTACCGATTGTGTCACCCAGGCACAATCGAACCAAGCTTAAGTTTGAATTCGTTCCCAAACTGTACTGACACGTTTTTGAATAGGCATCACAAGCCCACACGGCCCACCCTTGCTCTAAGCAGCCTAGGAAAAGAAATACCAAAAACACTAAAAACCAACATTTCTGTCACAGGGGCGTACCCAGTGGGGAGGTTTGCAGAAGATTTGGATGGCCAAAAAATTATATTTTAGTGCAAATTTTCTCACGTTCGGAAAAATTTAGGTTTTTAAGGTCTATTTTCGGTTGGTCCCCCTGCCCTTTTTAAAACCCAGGGTAAGCCCTGAGAACAGTATATGCTGGTTTTACCTTGAACCTGCAGCGATTTCTGTTCCGGTTGAAACAGATACACATCGGATAGGGGTTGGAGTAGAATTCGGGTATCCGGTTCAATGAAAACCGAAAACGGATAGTC
Organism: Trissonchulus latispiculum; assembly: GCA_030248195.1. Taxonomy (NCBI): domain Eukaryota; kingdom Metazoa; phylum Nematoda; class Enoplea; order Enoplida; family Ironidae; genus Trissonchulus; species Trissonchulus latispiculum. Next base: position 46,050 of record JASAND010027968.1, read on the forward strand.
GTACAGATCGGGTTTTTTCGACTTTTTCGGCATTTTCGGAGCTTCTGTGACACTTTCGCCACCATCGGTTTGACTATCACTTTTCTGCTCCTGCTGCTTTTCTTCTTCGTCTTCCGCAGAAGCTGTCGTCGATTTCAGCGGGCCCACGCGTGTCATCTCACCGTCGGTTTCGCCAGTATTCAAATTTCTACAAATAAAAAGTCAAAAATTGACCAAATTAGTCCAGTCTGCCCTTCCCTAAAAATACGAAACGCAGAAAACTAAAGTTCAAAAGTTGCTTAATTGTCAACTCTACCACATTACTACTGCTCAACTAAGCGGGCAGGGCATTCTTTACGGGAGAGAGGCAAGCGCCCCCCACCCCACAAATTGCCCCCTCCCGGGATATTTTTGGTGCCCAAATTCTTGGCAAAATAGGAAAAGAGATATTTTCGTGAAAATGACTACTTATAACCTTAATCCAGGCATTTTTGAGAAATGTTTGCGTTTCTACCTGCATAATACGCCAAAATACCAATTTTTGGCTCATTTTTGCAATAAAACCTCACGCCCTCGAAAATTTCTCTCCAGCCTCCCTCCGGGAAACAATCCCTATTAAAAAACCCATGTCTATGGACATAAAGAGAGAGAGCCAAGTTCACATGTCTACACTTACATGCAAATTCTACAAGAAACCAAAATATACACTAGGTCATACCTAACGCTAACATAGAGATCCGGGACTTTGGGACTGGGTAGACGCACTAGGCCTGAGACGCGATGACGCGCAGCGGCTATCGTAATCTGACTCTGCGTCTGCGCTGACGGAATGTCCAGGCGAAAGTTGGACTGCTGAAACTGATGACAGCTCGACTCGGATCCAATCTCAAACGCATACTGACCTAAAACAGAATGCCAGCAAAAAATGAAAGAGAAAATGAAAAAAACATGAAAAAGTAAACAGAAAATAAAGCAAAAACATGAAAAAGAAAACAGAAAATAAAGCAAAAACATGAAAAAGAAAACAGAAAATAAAGCAAAAACATGAAAAAGAAAACAGAAAATAAAGCAAAAACATGAAAAAGAAGAGAGAAACATCAAAAATTTTAGGACTAAAAGGGACCCCTCTTTATTAAGTCCCTCCCCCATTTCAAAGCATGTTGATAATTTATTTTGGCGAGATCCAAAAACTTGTCCAAAATCTATACCAAACACACAATATGTTATTAATGTTAGTAAAGGCCACCATGTTTTTTTGTAGAAAATTTTTTACTTGATTTTAATATTTAAACTGCCAGCTTGTCTGTATGATTCAACGCAAGAAAAAAATCTGTACGTAAAAGATAAAATCCTAAAACAAAAAAGTGACAAAGACGTCTTTACGTACCCGCAAATGGTAAACAGTATTCATTGGCGCCTTTTTTGACCGTCAACTTTGACCTTGGCAAACTACGATCCTTGGAAGATGTAAGAATACAGTTCTGAAAAAAACAGTTAAAACACACAGTGGAACCACAAAAAGACTACAAGAAAAATCTTTAGCAAAATTCAAACCTTAAAAAATTATTCGACACATTTGAAAAACAGCTCGGTCATAAAGAATAGCCAAATCGCTCCTCATAAAAATGCCAGCCCCCCCTCCCTCCAATCCCAGAAGGACTCCCTTCATGGTGTCATGCTATTTGAATTTTTTAAAAATTTTAAAGCTAAATTTTAAATTTTTATTTTAATAACAACAAAGTCCCGTGCACACGAAAACAGCAGCAGAAAACAACAAGAACCACAGGTTGGTTACCCACCATAGGCAATGCCGGAAAGCAGACGATAGCTAAAATTGTGGGGGGGACCCGAAAATATGGTTCCAAAAAATGGAAAGTTGAAACAAAAAAGAACAGCAGCACCAGGCTTACCAGTACAGCATCATGTGTACTGAGCACTTTCAGCCTAAATCCGTCCTGCTGCCACAGCAGGTGATCCAGATTTTGATCCACCATCACAACTTCCTGGTCCTCTGATCCACTCCAACACTTTCCCTCTCCCTCAATCCAAACTGGAAAAATGAGAGAAAAAATGAAAACGTGAAAAGAAAAATAAATTTTATGGCAACACTGAAACCAATTACTAAACAAAGAAATTCTGTAATCACATTGCAAAAGCTCAGGGAATAAAAGAAATCTGTTGCTCTAGAAAGCCGTTTTAAAGATAGATAACTTCATTTTAGCTCAGAAACCACTGAGACAAATGAATTATACAAATTTTGTAATTTAAATTAACACAAAAAAGGCCAAGTTAATGTTGACAATTTAAATAAATGTAAATATATAAATTTTAAATTGCATCAAATAAGGCATTCTATTTCACCGCAAATCCCAGTTTAAAGTTTTCGCTCGCGAATTATCAAAATCCCATTGTCAACTAAATTTCCAGAAAACAGTACGTAACTTTACAACAATAATTACAACCAGAATTTTTGGGAGAGCCCACCCTCCCCAGCCAAAATGTTTACCTGTATAGGTTCCAGGAAGTACGTTTAGGAACTGAAATTCCTGTGGAGAGGTTTTGGAGGTCGGCAAAGAAATCTTTTCCAACACTGCGCCCGATTCCTTTTGCTTCAAGCCCACCAGCACATTATCACATGAGCCTAAAAATAGGTAAAACAAAAAACTAATGTTAATAATATAATCATGTAATACATATACACTCTGTTATCAGAACAAAAACTATGCTCTGCAAACTAAGGTTCTCTCCCACAAATTGACACAGAGAGAAGTGTATAATATTTACTGTTAACGCAGACTACAAAACAAGTACAAACTTTTTTCGTCTGCTTTTGTGCTGCTACAACCCGAAATAATCGCAGGTACGCATTAATACGTACCGGATATGCAGTGAACCTTGCCGGATATAGACCCCTTAAATTGACCAAATTTCAGGGGTTGGACCAGGGCTTGACCCAAAGTAGCCTTTAGATGATGCGGCAGTATGGATAGGCCGGCTTTCTTTTCTGCCGGCAAAAGCTGGGGCTAAACAAAATAAATCGCACCCACACAAAAATACACTAAGATCGTTCAAAAAATTTATCAAATTCAAATGAATCTATACAAAATTAGTATTTATAGCAGAAATTTTTTGGAGGGCTCTCCCAGGTGAATGCTCAGAATTAGGTAAAAATCGTATGGGGGGCCGTCGAGGCTTCAAAAATTAACATGGTCTATAAACCCTATGTTAAAATGATCCCAAGTTTTCAGTGCATCTAACTGATGTCGAAACAAGCCGATTTTATCACAGTTCTAGAAAGGTTAATCAACTCCATTTCCCCTATTTAGGCATCTCCCCATATTTGTCGGTTAGGAAAAGAAAAAGAAAAAATTTCAAAGTCGAAAAAAGAAGCCAAATGACGACTTTGCAAATTTCAATAATAATCTTAAAAGTCGGGGGTCAGGTTGGTCAGGAAAAAACGGAATTAGAAGAAGAAGAAGAAAACATTTATTCGCAAAAAGAAACAACATAACATGTTAGATAGTAACAAAATATTCATTGGGTGCATATATAGCCACTACAGTACACAGTGCGAATAAGACGAGAAAGGGCCAGCAACGCTGGTCATCTAACTCCCCGCCCTCGGACAAAATTTGACAGGTCTATAGTGCTTAACCTCTGTTTAAACAAGTAATAAAAATGCTCCCCCGGAGCATGAAAAAGTAATATGGGTAGTTGTGAGGTTGTAAAATCAAGAGAGGAATAGTCTTAAAAATGCTTAATATGGGGCTAGGTTCAAAAAAAGAAGAGGACTAGGTTGTGAGCGAATTAATATGGGCACAGCTTCGCCGAGCAACCCATATTCGCGGACTGAAAAAGTTATATATTTTTATACGTACCAGTGTTCAGATTTAGTTACGGCACGTAAATAACATACGACTATGATAAACGGGTTTTAGTGGAAGCAAACATTTCTTTCGATAAACTCTTAATATTTATCTACTGAGCGTTTTAACCATTTGTAAGAAAAGTATATGTTTCAACAATAACTTCAGGATCAGGACACTCTCCGACGATCTTCTATTTCTATTCAACCGTTAGCGTTACAATCATAGCTTTGGTTCTTTCTAGATGCTTGTCGTAGTCCAGCACAACCAAATTATATACTATATAGTTTACGTATATATAACTGCTGGAATTGTAATTATTGACTGACATTAATTGCTTTGTATATGGCAATCGCCATGACGAAGCGTGAAAGCCCGCGAATATGGATTGCTCGGCGAAGCTGTGCCCATATTAATTCGCTCACAACCTAGTCCTCTTCTTTTTTTGAACCTAGCCCCATATTAAGCATTTTTAAGACTAGTCCTCTCTTGATTTTACAACCTCACAACTACCCATATTACTTTTTCATGCTCCGGAGGAGCATTTTTATTACTTGTCCTTCTGTCATTTTAAAGGTTCCCTTTCCAGCAGTGAGCTGACGCAGATTAGGAGCTTGAAAAATGCAATAGGCAGGGCAAATGGGCTTTCATTTTTTACCAAACATGACTACTTTTGAAGACTTTAATTTTTGACCCACGCCGGCCACCCACCCATAGGTCGGTGGAGCCACTTTTTGTGGCTGGTATAATGACAAAACTTGATCGCCTCGCCAAGGGCTTTCATTTGATACCAAACTTGACCACTTTTGAAGACTTTCATTTTTGACCCACACCGGACCCACTGTGGTTGGGCCACCCACCCACAGGCGGCTGGGGCAACTTTTTGTGGGTGGCATAATGACAAAAGTTGATCGCCTCGCCAAGGGCTTTCATTTGACACCAAACTTGACCACTTTTGAAGACTTTCATTTTTGACCCACACCGGACCCACAGTGGGTGAGGCACCCACCCACAGGTCGGTGGGGTCACTTTTTGTGGGTGGCATAATGACAAAAGTTGATCGCCTCGCCAAGGGCTTTCATTTGATGCCAAACTTGACCACTTTTGAAGACTTTCATTTTTGACCCACACCGGGCCCACTGTGGGTGGGGCACCCACCCACAAGTCGGTGGGGCCACATTTTGTGGGTAGCATAATGACAAAAGTTGATCGCCTCGCCAAGGGCTTTCATTTGATGCCAAACTTGACCACATTTGAAGACTTTCATTTTTGACCCACACCGGACCCACTGTGGGTGGGGTACCCACCCACAGGTCGGTGGTGGCACTTTTTGGAGGTGGTATAATGACAAAAGTTGATCGCCTCGCCAAGGGCTTTCATTTGACACCAAACTTGACCACTTTTGAAGACTTTCATTTTTGACCCACACCGGACCCACTGTGGGTGGGGTACCCACCCACAGGTCGGTGGGGCCACTTTTTGGAGGTGGTATAATGACAAAAGTTGATCGCCTCGCCAAGGGCTTTCATTTGACACCAAACTTGACCACTTTAGAAGACTTTCATTTTTGACCCACACCGGACCCACTGTGGGTGGGCCACCCACCCACAGGCCGCTGGGGCCACTTTTTGTGGGTGGCATTATGACAAAAGTTGATCGCCTCGCCAAGGGCTTTCATTGGACACCAAACTTAACCACTTTTGAAGACTTTCATTTTTGACCCACACCGGACCCACTGTGGTTGGGCCACCCACCCACAGGCGGCTGGGGCAACTTTTTGTGGGTGGCATAATGACAAAAGTTGATCGCCTCGCCAAGGGCTTTCATTTGACACCAAACTTGACCACTTTTGAAGACTTTCATTTTTGACCCACACCGGACCCACAGTGGGTGAGGCACCCACCCACAGGTCGGTGGGGTCACTTTTTGTGGGTGGCATAATGCAGGGCTGTTGCGCAGCCTTCCTCAGAAAAAAGGAATAAAAAAAGGAGTTTTGAAACAGAAAAAAAGGAAAAAAAAGGAATTTTCCCGATGAAAACTGGCAAAAATAACAAACTTTAAAGGCTATTTTCTTGCTACTACGCTAACGCATTAATATTATTTTGCTTTAAAAATGTATTCTGATCTGATAGATTCGAGGAAGTCGAGCGATTTTTTTACATTGACATCCGAAAATGGCTCCTGAAATCTGTACTGCCGCTTGTAAACTTTTATGCATATATACACAGACTTATAGTAGGCAGGGACTAGACAGTGATGGGTTTTTTAGGTTTTTATGATAAGTTGGAAAATTTTCAGATTTTTCTGATGTTGGATTTGGAAAAATTAAGTGCTGGAAATGTTCGAAAATTCCAAATTTTTTGAGAAATAAAATGGTCCAGATTCAAGTAACGGAATGCCAGGGACTTCAAGAGCAACACTGAAGCTATGTTCTCTACTATAAGTAGTTTCTAGAAATGCGCCGGGGCCGCCACTACCGGGGCCAGGGCCGAGACCTGGAAATTGAGGGTCTAAATTAAAAAATTTTCAAAAAATTCTTAAAAATTGAAAGTTTGCGATTCCTAGCACACAGATGTTACAGTTGTTATTTTCATTCAAATCGGTGAGAAAACAAACTATTTGTAAACACTTTGACATCTTTTTGTCTTTCGAAATTTCGAACTTTGGGTCAAAAATTAGCAAAATTTCCCAAATTCTTCTAATTTTTAGAAAGTAAATTTCTAAGTCCTGACCGGGGCCTGACCACCGAGGCCGGGGAGAGGTCCCTGTGCATCCCTGGTAGTTTCTACCGCAATGGGTTTTCTGCAAAATCCAACCCTAGGTGGGAAGGTAGTCGATAAAATTGAGAAAACTGAGAAAAGAGAGAGAACTAAAACTGAAATAGCAGAAACATATTTTGTTCAAAAAATTTTAGCTCTAGAAGTTTTCACTATTCCAGAAAGAAAAGCAATTACCTTGGACGACAAAATTAAATAGAACCGGTCCAGGTTAACACGAACCTCCTATCAAATTCCGCATTGTTAATACATTTCACTTTTAAACTGTATAAATAAGCTTGCATTCATAAAGAAAACAGGTTGTCATAGTATATAAACTATTTCAGATATTTTAAAATCCCAAAGATAAAATGAGAAGTTTAGATAATGTTCGAAATTTTCTGCAAAGTCCTGGAAACGACCTACAACCATCAAAATTTATATAATCTTAGCGTTGCGTTTGCGTAACAAAAAATACATGTGCTGAAAATAAAATCGTTAAAATTTGCTATTTCGTGCACTCTAGAAACTGCAAAAGCTCAGCCGTTACTATAGCTTAAAACTACACTTTTCCAGCCAAATAGATCAAAATACAAAACGTAAAGCCAATTCAAGTTATTATTAAATACGTCCAAAATATAGAACCAACTTTGAAATTAAAATCCATATGACCACATCCCGGCGAAGCCGGAAATTTTTGAAAAAATATAGGCAAAAACGTAAATTTTGCTTTAAAAGTTTGTAAATTCCTAGACTTTTTGAAGTCAGACAGAAAAAAAGGAAATAAAAGGAATTTTGGGCGAAAAAAAGGAAATAAAAGGAAGGTCTCGAAAAAAAAGGAAATAAAAGGAAAAAAAGGAACCGCAACAGGCCTGCATAATGACAAAAGTTGATCGCCTCGCCAAGGGCTTTCATTTGATGCCAAACTTGACCACTTTTGAAGACTTTCATTTTTGACCCACACCGGGCCCACTGTGGGTGGGGCACCCACCCACAGGTCGGTGGGGCCACTTTTTGTGGGTAGCATAATGACAAAAGTTGATCGCCTCGCCAAGGGCTTTCATTTGATGCCAAACTTGACCACATTTGAAGACTTTCATTTTTGACCCACACCGGACCCACTGTGGGTGGGGTACCCACCCACAGGTCAGTGGTGGCACTTTTTGGAGGTGGTATAATGACAAAAGTTGATCGCCTCGCCAAGGGCTTTCATTTGACACCAAACTTGACCACTTTTGAAGACTTTCATTTTTGACCCACACCGGACCCACTGTGGGTGGGGTACCCACCCACAGGTCGGTGGGGCCACTTTGGAGGTGGTAAAATGACAAAAGTTGATCGCCTCGCCAAGGGCTTTCATTTGACACCAAACTTGACCACTTTAGAAGACTTTCATTTTTGACCCACACCGGACCCACTGTGGGTGGGCCACCCACCCACAGGCCGCTGGGGCCACTTTTTGTGGGTGGCATTATGACAAAAGTTGATCGCCTCGCCAAGGGCTTTCATTGGACACCAAACTTAACCACTTTTGAAGACTTTCATTTTTGACCCACACCGGACCCACTGTGGGTGGGCCACCCACCCACAGGCCGCTGGGGCAACTTTTTGTGGGTGGCATAATGACAAAAGTTGATCGCCTCGCCAAGGGCTTTCATTTGACACCAAACTTGACCACTTTTGAAGACTTTCATTTTTGACCCACACCGGACCCACTGTGGTTGGGCCACCCACCCACAGGCGGCTGGGGCAACTTTTTGTGGGTGGCATAATGACAAAAGTTGATCGCCTCGCCAAGGGCTTTCATTTGACACCAAACTTGACCACTTTTGAAGACTTTCATTTTTGACCCACACCGGGCCCACTGTGGGTGGGGCACCCACCCACAGGTCGGTGGGGCCACTTTTTGTGGGTAGCATAATGACAAAAGTTGATCGCCTCGCCAAGGGCTTTCATTTGATGCCAAACTTGACCACTTTTGAAGACTTTCATTTTTGACCCACACCGGACCCACAGTGGGTGAGGCACCCACCCACAGGTCGGTGGGGTCACTTTTTGTGGGTGGCATAATGACAAAAGTTGATCGCCTCGCCAAGGGCTTTCATTTGATGCCAAACTTGACCACTTTTGAAGACTTTCATTTTTGACCCACACCGGGCCCACTGTGGGTGGGGCACCCACCCACAGGTCGGTGGTGGCACTTTTTGGAGGTGGTATAATGACAAAAGTTGATCGCCTCGCCAAGGGCTTTCATTTGATGCCAAACTTGACCACTTTTGAAGACTTTCATTTTTGACCCACACCGGACCCACAGTGGGTGAGGCACCCACCCACAGGTCGGTGGGGTCACTTTTTGTGGGTGGCATAATGACAAAAGTTGATCGCCTCGCCAAGGGCTTTCATTTGATGCCAAACTTGACCACTTTTGAAGACTTTCATTTTTGACCCACACCGGGCCCACTGTGGGTGGGGCACCCACCCACAGGTCGGTGGGGCCACTTTTTGTGGGTAGCATAATGACAAAAGTTGATCGCCTCGCCAAGGGCTTTCATTTGATGCCAAACTTGACCACATTTGAAGACTTTCATTTTTGACCCACACCGGACCCACTGTGGGTGGGGTACCCACCCACAGGTCGGTGGTGGCACTTTTTGGAGGTGGTATAATGACAAAAGTTGATCGCCTCGCCAAGGGCTTTCATTTGACACCAAACTTGACCACTTTTGAAGACTTTCATTTTCAGGCCTCATACTACCCAAAATCAAAAAAGTAGGAAAAAATGTAGGAATATTTTGTAAAAAAGTAGGAAAAAGTAGGAATAAAAGTAGGAATTTTCTGAAAAAAAGTAGGAATTTTTGCAGATACGTCTTGTGAGTTACGCACTCAAATACGCAAATGAATGAAGGTATCGACAAATTTTACTTTAATTTGAGGCACTGGCATATCCAAGGTTTCGTGATGGTGGGTGTGGCCCCCAAGATAAACTTTGTCTACCGGGGAGGAGAGGAGGCCATGCGGTGGAGCCGTCCAGAAGTTGAAACCATTTTTTGAAATTAGATACATCTTCAAATCTTTACAACATCTAAAGACAAAAATAGAAAATTTATATGAAAATGCTAACTCATTTCTAGCTATTTTTTCTACATTTGAATACCCGCCTTTCATTTGATTAGAGGTATATATCGAAATAGATTTTATTTTGAAACTATCTTAGAACTATCTTACCTGAATGGAAAGTCAACTATCACTGGCCCTTGAGGTAGCCAATTTGGATACCTCTTGAGCATGGGTGCACCCAGTGGATGTCCGATTTATCTACCCCTCGGAGTTTTTGGGAAAAAAGCAAAAACGGAGCTATTTTCAATGCATAAAACTAAAAATAGGAAAATTTTCTCGTCAGTAGAGTTTCCTGCCTATCACAGTTTTTCTAATTTTTCTCGCCTGTTGCGCATTTTTAGCTCAAGCTTTCAACCTTTTTGCGCCTGCGGCACCCTTCTGTTTTAAGTTTTGAAAATTTTTGCGCCTGTTCTATATCTAAATGTTTAAAGTTTTAAAGTTTTCCTGCCTGCAGAGCATTTGTGTCCGAATTCAATTTGAAGCATTTTTGCGAATACAGTCAAGCGGGAAAAACCACTTTTCAGATTTTTGCTCAGAACTTTTTACTGGTTTGAGTTGAGACATTAAAATACTGATTATACAGGCAACTAGTCGTAAGCTTTCTTATGAGCTGTAGAACAGCAACACAGCTATAGAACCTCTAGGGTTCTATAGCTTAACTAAGGTGCGCCGTTAGTGAGAAAAATTGTCCCAAACTGGCGGGGAAAACCCAATGCGAGAAAAACCCATGTGCGGGAAAAACTCACCCCAAAAATTTTTTAGAAAGTTGCCAGGGGCATTTTTAACCGTTCCAAAGAGCGGATTGTTTTTAGTATGGAAGCATCAAAATATTAGTCTTTGTTGAAAAATTGAGGTCACAGTGACTTTTGAAAATTTGTATGTTTAACACATGAACCTAAGCAAATTTGGGAAATGTAAACGGATATCTGGATAATTTTCTCAAATCGGCAATTATCCGGATATCCAGTGCCAATCACTAATAGTTTTCATTGAGTTGTCACAATACTCTCAAACAATAGTCCCCCAAAACGTGTGTGTAAAGCTGTTTTCTAACTGCTTGCCCGAGTTGAGAAAAATACGTGTTCAAAACAATCTGGTTGCGATTTTCAAAATTTCCCATTTTTGTTGCTGGGCTTAGGTAGAGATTTCACAGAGAGCACTCTGTTGGGCATAACATGTTCCCTAGGAGTACAAATGCGGACAATACTTGACCGACGGACCAGCACAGTTGAAACTATTTTCCGAAACAGGGCCAGTTTCCGAAAACGAAAATAGATTTTCGCTGTTATCTCTTAAACCATAAGGAATCGAAGAACGCTCTACACATTGGGTTCGTATTGGGTTAGCACGTGTGGCTCAGTTGGTTAGAGCGTCTGCGCGTTAAGCAGAAGACGCGGGTTCGAACCCTGCCAGGTGACCAAAATTTTTCGGGTGCCTGGTGGAGTACAACTTTCATTTCTTTAACTTGGTGAGAGGATTCGAATGACTATAAGTGTAGTGTAGTGTTGGCCGTGTAGGGTGACAACAGTGGAGGTGATTGTGGATTAAACTAAATTCTCCAAAACTCGAATTTTCACGGCGCGAGTTATCTAAAATGTATTCTAGGCGAAACATTGTAGCAAATTTGAATGGATATGAAATGAATGAGAAATGCGCGTTTAGGGGGCTACTTGGGTCAAAAACTCGACCCTCACCGATTTCGCTCAAATTATGCCCATTCATACTCTCTACTGCCCTAAATGATTCATTGAAATTTGTTGCGTCCAGGAATAGAAAAATTCAAAATTTCCAATTCCTATTAAAAATGGCTCAAAATCGGAACTTCAAATTTTTCGCTTCTGGCAACGATGATAACTTCCCTGTAACATATTCCCTGCTAACAAAGATCAAATATTCCAACCCTGACTCAAACTAGACATTGGCCATTCCCATGAACAGGTGGAATCGTTGATACAAAAATGTGATTGCCTAGCACGCCTTTAACAAAAGTAGGCGAAAAATATGTATATAATAGCGCCGAAGGCGCGAAAATTTTTTCAAATCTAGCGATTTAAAGTAACGTTAAGGACATTTTGGATTTTTTTCTGATCAGCTCGTAAAAAAGTAGGAAAAAGTAGGAATTTTCACCAAAAAGTAGGAAAAAAGTAGGAATGAAGAAAAAGTAGGAAAAAAGTAGGAAAAGTAGGAAGAGTATGAGGCCTGCATTTTTGACCCACACCGGACCCACTGTGGGTGGGGTACCCACCCACAGGTCGGTGGGGCCACTTTTTGGAGGTGGTATAATGACAGAAGTTGATCGCCTCGCCAAGGGCTTTCATTTGACACCAAACTTGACCACTTTAGAAGACTTTCATTTTTGACCCACACCGGACCCACTGTGGGTGGGCCACCCACCCACAGGCCGCTGGGGCCACTTTTTGTGGGTGGCATTATGACAAAAGTTGATCGCCTCGCCAAGGGCTTTCATTGGACACCAAACTTAACCACTTTTGAAGACTTTCATTTTTGACCCACACCGGACCCACTGTGGGTGGGCCACCCACCCACAGGCCGCTGGGGCAACTTTTTGTGGGTGGCATAATGACAAAAGTTGATCGCCTCGCCAAGGGCTTTCATTTGACACCAAACTTGACCACTTTTGAAGACTTTCATTTTTGACCCACACCGGACGCACTGTGGTTGGGCCACCCACCCACAGGCGGCTGGGGCAACTTTTTGTGGGTGGCATAATGACAAAAGTTGATCGCCTCGCCAAGGGCTTTCATTTGATACCAAACTTGACCACTTTTGAAGACTTTCATTTTTGACCCACACCGGACCCACAGTGGGTGAGGCACCCACCCACAGGTCGGTGGGGTCACTTTTTGTGGGTGGCATAATAACAAAAGTTGATCGCCTCGCCAAGGGCTTTCATTTGATGCCAAACTTGACCACTTTTGAAGACTTTCATTTTTGACCCACACCGGGCCCACTGTGGGTGGGGCACCCACCCACAGGTCGGTGGGGCCACTTTTTGTGGGTAGCATAATGACAAAAGTTGATCGCCTCGCCAAGGGCTTTCATTTGATGCCAAACTTGACCACATTTGAAGACTTTCATTTTTGACCCACACCGGACCCACTGTGGGTGGGGTACCCACCCACAGGTCGGTGGGGCCACTTTTTGGAGGTGGTATAATGACAAAAGTTGATCGCCTCGCCAAGGGCTTTCATTTGACACCAAACTTGACCACTTTTGAAGACTTTCATTTTTGACCCACACCGGACCCACTGTGGGTGGGGTACCCACCCACAGGTCGGTGGGGCCACTTTTTGGAGGTGGTATAATGACAAAAGTTGATCGCCTCGCCAAGGGCTTTCATTTGACACCAAACTTGACCACTTTAGAAGACTTTCATTTTTGACCCACACCGGACCCACTGTGGGTGGGCCACCCACCCACAGGCCGCTGGGGCCACTTTTTGTGGGTGGCATTATGACAAAAGTTGATCGCCTCGCCAAGGGCTTTCATTGGACACCAAACTTAACCACTTTTGAAGACTTTCATTTTTGACCCACACCGGACCCACTGTGGGTGGGCCACCCACCCACAGGCCGCTGGGGCAACTTTTTGTGGGTGGCATAATGACAAAAGTTGATCGCCTCGCCAAGGGCTTTCATTTGACACCAAACTTGACCACTTTTGAAGACTTTCATTTTTGACCCACACCGGACCCACTGTGGGTGGGCCACCCACCCACAGGCCGCTGGGGCCAGTTTTTGTGGGTGGCATAATGACAAAAGTTGATCGCCTCGCAAAGGGCTTTCATTTGATACCAAACTTGACCACTTTTGAAGACTTTCATTTTTGACCCACACCGGGCCCACTGTGGGTGGGCGCTGTGGGTCAGGGGTCACATCCACCTCCATCCACCACCTCAGCAGTATGCTCATCGCTTTCAGCGACCCCGATTTACTATATATGGGTACCACCCCAACGCCGAAAAACGCCATTTTTAGTGACTTTTAGGCCATTTCTAGTAAAAGTGGGACTTAGAAACTTTTCGTGAAAACAGGTGAAAAAATGCAAAGTTTGGGCCCATCTCCTGAAAGCTACAGAGCGAAATTAAAAAATCCCCCTCGTTACATTCCGCGCATAGTCCGAAATATTCAAATAAAATAAACCAAACCGATCTAGCTGCTAGACTGTGAAAAAAAGTCGATCACAACCGAAGTGCCAAAATAGCGAAAGTCCGATTTTGGGGCCTTGGCACAGAGCCAAAATTGGCCAGGTGCCAAAATGACCAAAAAAGGTTGCATGGGAGGACCCTGCCTACCAACATATAATAGTAGTATAGGACCAAAATGCCCATATCGTTCCAACACTGCGCTGACATAAGCACTTCCGAAAAGCGTTATTAACCGAGAAAAAAACAAACGCACGGTAACTCCCGCCTAGTGCAAAATTTCGAAGTTCGGAATTTTAACCAAAAGTATGGTGGTACTTGTAGTACTGCTCGAGTACTTTACGATGGTAACATTTTTACCCCTCCCAGACCTCTAATTAGCTGGCACCAGGCCAACACGGTCTCCAGGGGGCCGCGCAGACGCCTTTATACCCATATTATGTAGGGGCGCTATCGCGCCCCTACATAATTGAGCTAAAGATGGTGCTGTTATTACCGATTCAGGTAAAACATTCCAAATTTTTGTAACCCTGGATGCGAAGGAATTTTCGGAAGAATCCCCCCTTCCCAAAAACAGAATGTTCGTTCATAGCACTCTGCAAAAGCTCATACTTAGGTTCGGTAAAAAACATTTACTTTACTAGAAATTATCGAAAAAACCTACTACAGACCCACCTCAACAATATAGGTTCCGGCCGGCAGTATGACACAGCTGACCCCGTCAGTATCAGTCGTAGCCGAGACCACATCCTGACGTTTGGCCTCATTTGTGATCAGCAACTTTCGCTGAGCCAGTTTCGGTAGCTCGGCTGAAAAAAACAAGAAAACAAAACCGCGTCAAAAAAACACTACAAATTCAGAAAAAAACAAAATATATATTCAAAACAAAACTGAAAAATTTTTGGGAATTATTTGGGAAGATTATTTGCAGTAAAAACCTTTGTTTTTGGTTGCTCTTAAAATGTCTCACTGATTTAGTTAGTTACATTTTAGAAAATTAATGAAAAACGCCTGTCCTGTAGTCACTAAGGCGAAAGAAAGCCTTAGTCCGAAGCAGGAGAGAGCCAACTAGTGGTTTCGTTAATTTCTCAGTCTCGCTACAACGCATGCTATACAAGTGGAGGATCATGTCAAGTCTAGTTTGCATTAAAAATTCTTTACAAGATTTAATTCTAAACCAGGGGGGGGGGGGGAGGGGTCATTACCAGCGAGTGCTTAGGCATTACAAAAAAACAGAAAAATAATGATTACACAAGCCGAATCTGACAAGACGCAGGCGGACGAAAAAAGCAGCAGAAAGCATAATAAAAAAGATCAGCCGGCCAAAAAGCACTTTTAGCGATGATAGCGCTCCAGGAACAACTTGTTTCATGTCCCATACTCTTTAATCAACATTCATTTTTATGAAACCTGCTCAGATTATGTTGCAACGTTTGGTTAAGTCAAATAGCAGAAACACTGAAAAATGTCTGTCTCAAAAATACTAATCCACCTCCACTCGGTGTCTACTCTAAATCTTGAGAAAGCTCAAGCTTTCTCAAAATTTAACAAAAACAAAATTGCTTACAATTCCAGTTGTTATAATAATATTGAACTTGTGTAAAAAAATATATAACGCATTTGAAATCAAAAATACTAGTACCCATACACTTTTCTGCGAAATCGAAAAAAATCGGCCAAAATCCCGGATTTAACTGCAGTTCATGCAAACTGCTTACTGCCGATAGTATCGGGGGGGGGGGGGACCCCCACAAAATCGGAAAATAAATATTTTTTCCGCATACCAGGATAATGATCAATCACAATGTGCGTGCAAAGCTCAAATCCGCTAGGCGTCAGATCGGGCAGGTGAATCTGGCTGGGAGGCTGAAAGTCCAGGTGGAGTGGGGGATCAAAGGAGAGGCCGCCAGCCGAGGCTTCCAGCTGGTATCGACCCGGTGACAGGTGTTCCAGCCAGTAACGGCCCTCGGCATCCGTTTCCGTCTGAATCAATGGTTCCACGGTTGGGGGTTTGCCATTGGCACTGACTAGACGCAGTTTCACATCACTAATGCCCGTCTGCTGAAAACAAATACAAATAATACAAAGCCAGGGATACAAAACAAGTTTGCTTTGACTTTGTAATTGTAGAGGAGATGTTGTCATTGTTGATACTTAACCTTATGTAGACATGATTCAATTACAGGCAACTAGCAGAGAAAGAGAAGATTTGGTTGGTACAAGCTAAGCTGTATGATACCTTTGAAGGCCAGAGGACGCGACCAGGCACAGAGAAACCGATAACCTCAAATGGTTCCTAAAATTGCAAAGCACCAGCCAAAGTACGCGATAAAAACGTAGACATTGAATCCAGGCTCGCTCAAACAGCACAGAGCCGTAACACAGCAGACATGAGCATCAGGAAAAGCTCAGAAAATGCTACATATGATTGAAAGAAGTTGCAAAATCCAAATTCGTCAAAGTTATTTGTCGCAATGGAACTGGGTCCAACAGCCTAATTCGGGCAAAATTCGGGCATTTCTGGCTTTCCAGACAAACAAAAGATTACAACCTAAGAGAACGACAAATTAAACTAAACAGCGTTTTCTTTGCTGCTGAAATTGTTTTAAAATAAAGCAAGGCAATAAATACGTACTTTTACTATCATTAACTACGAATAAAAATAAAATAAATATTTACTTTGAGGGTGAGAGGACTTTGGTCTACAGCAATTTTCTGATGCGCCGGAGCAAAATCGAACCGAACAGAGCCTGACTTGAGGACAGGCACCTAAACAAGACATTTATTAAACTAAATAAAAGATTGCAAATTAAAAAAAGCGAAAATCAGAAATGAAAATTAAAAATTCTAAAGTCTAAAAATTCCATTGTCCAAAACCTTTACACGAACTTTTCAAGAACCTTTTTCGTTTCTTGAAATCATATCATCTCGTCATTTTACTTTTTAATTTTTCATATTCCAAAAATCAATATCTTCGCCATTTCAGCTCAAAATGTCTAATATTAACCATTTTAACGATTCTTGACAGTCTTAACATCAAAATCAGCAAACGCTTTTCCAAAAAGCGTCCAATCAGGTAAGCCCTCATTGACAGAGACCCTCAATGACCCCTCCCGCCTCTTCACAAAGATAGAGAGATTCGTAGATACCCGTATTAACGTCATGTATGGACGCTTCAAGCAAGTCTTAACGATTATGTATTAAACTCTACATTAAGTCAATGTTTAACTCAGTACGATGGATAAACCTTGCCTAAAAATAAGATAGTAACAAATACGATAGTCAACGATAGTAACAAACGTACAAGTGTATAGGCTCCCTGTGGAACGCAGGGGAAATTGAAAATTCCTTTCAAATCGGATTGGACGGAGCAAACTGGCGATAAGGATTTCAGCAGATCCGAATAGAGAGATTCCAGGGTTTCTATCGTAGTCTTTTTCACGGGTTCACAGTTGCTCATCTAGAAAAATGAATGGATGGTCCAAAAAAATCGAAAACAAAAAACTTAAACTGACAGAATGAAAAAGAAAATGGAAAACGACTTCTGAAAATTAAATGAAAAATGACAGAAGTTATCCTGAATCCAGTATAGACGTACGTATGTACTTGGAATGCAGCGCATAAATAGCATGGAAGAATTCACATTAGAAAATCACAGGAAAGATGTAAAATGCCATTAGTTTTCATCTGGGATAGAAAGATCTCGTCTCAATAGCAAGCTTAATACTGGGGGGAGACCGCTCCATTCCTCCGCTGCGTTTTTGAAAT
Organism: Trissonchulus latispiculum; assembly: GCA_030248195.1. Lineage (NCBI taxonomy): Eukaryota > Metazoa > Nematoda > Enoplea > Enoplida > Ironidae > Trissonchulus > Trissonchulus latispiculum. The sequence continues at coordinate 63,701 of JASAND010027968.1, forward strand.
GTTTTTTCATGAAAAACCAACTACAAACATAAAAAACAATACACAACAAAATCCACAATATACACCAAAGTATTGACAATAAGTACCGTAGCCTTCTTGGAGTCACTAAATAGGACGAGGTCAACTCCCGGCATAACCTCTGAACCACTCTTCGTCACACCCTAAAACCAAAAACAAAACCAACTTACATTATATATACGTATATATATATATATAGTATATATATATATAGTTTTTACGGGGACAAGGGGTCAGGTGATCACTTGAGGATCCTCTCTTGCCCTTCTTTATATTTAACTGCATTTTTTTGGTTTATACTTGTATTTGAATAAAATCTTCGATTTTGTTGTAATTGTTGGTTACTTATAAAGTAAACGACTTTGTTTGTTTGTTTGTTTGTATATAGTCAAGCGGGAAAAAAAACCCACTCGCCAATGCGGGAAAAAAAACCCACCCCCAGTGTGGGCTTACCGGTATGAGCTATCTAGGATTTTAATAGCCTATCTTGAAGAGCATCCAAAATAACCCTGGAGGGTGTATTATGGTAGCTCCCACTGCTTCCCTACAAATTTTTTGGGACTTTGAAATTTTTGGAAATTTTGGTCCGACCAAGTGCCGAAATTTGGCAAACTTTGCCGGGCCACCCTGAACTACTGGAAAGACTTAGACCAAAGCGGATTATATGTACCTGTAGGGCATCTGTTGCGCTTCATGATGATATATGTCACACTGCTCTGACCCCTCCGGTGCGACCTGGGGGTGACCTGGAGTTGGCGGGAAAAAAAAACCCACGGCGGGAAAAAAACCCACTTTTCAAAATTAAATTTTTTTTCTAACCATTGACCGGAAAGGTCAAACCAATACATACATTTGTTTAATAGAGCCTATAGATTAAATTGGTATAGGTTTTACCTGGGTTCGTACTGTTATGGGTGGTCCAGGGGGTCTAAATCGGACACTGTGCCATTTCAAGCCAAAATTTCAATTTTGACCAAAAATGCTTATTTTTGCCTTAAAATGGGTCTAGTTTGGCTCTAAATACAAGAAAAACACGTTTTCTACACGATGGGATGCTTAAACTGCCGAAAATAAACAATTTTAAAAAATTTCCAAAATTTGCCTATGTTTATGTGTTAAAGATACAACATTTTCAAATGACCATATGACCTCAATTTTAATACAAAAACTAATATATTTTGATGCAGTTGTACTAAAAACAACCCGCTCTTTCATTTGGAATGGTTAGAAATGCTCCTGGCAGCTTGCCAAAAATTTTTTGGGGTGGGTTTTTTTCCCGCATATGGGTTTTTTCCCGCATTGGGTTTTTTTCCCGCCAGTTTGGGACAATTTTTCTCGCTAACGGCACACCCTACAGAGGTGTTCTATAGCTCATAAGAAAGCTTACGACTAGGCCTAGCTACTTGTATAATCAGCATTTCGATATGTCAAACCATTAAAATGTTCTGGCCAAAAATTTGAAAAGTGGGTTTTTTTCCCCGCTTGACTATATATATATATATTATATATACACAAGTAGGAAAAATGCTCCTTGCAGTCGCATGTAAAATGCAATATGAGCTATGATGGTCAACATTTAAATATGTCAAGGACAAGATTTAAAACGTCTAATATGAGCCAGCATCTAAATCGGTAAAGGACAAGCTGTAACTGGCTAATATGAGCCGCCACGTTTCTCTTGGGCTCATATTGACGCTCGCTGCCGTGGTTTCAACGGCTTGACATCACGACGACCTCTTACCATCTTGCCTACAGACTCTTTACTTTTATTCCTAATCCCAAGTCTGAAAAAATCCTCACCGTCTTGCGCAATGTCATTAGCTTCATATAATGTTTGGTTATAGGTATATGTGAACACTTTAAGCAGCTAAAGTTCTCCCCTTTAAAGTTGAATTAAGTGGCATATACATTTGGTATATACCAGTTTTCTAAATCATAGACACACACTGCAAACTAGATACAAATGCATAAAGCTCCAGTAAACCGGTATTCTTCAAGTCTTCAGTACCGGCTTACTGTACACAGCACTTATACAATAAAATACACAGCTGATGTGTGCTTACCCACTTGACTTTACTTTATTGTATCAAGACCAGACGTATGTCATGACAATTACGTGTACATGCGAATTTGAAAAGTGAAAAATAGTTAACTCAACTTAGTATCCTCGCGTCAATATGAGCCCAAGAGAAACGTGGCGGCTCATATTAGCCAGTTACAGCTTGTCCTTTACCGATTTAGATGCTGGCTCATATTAGACGTTTTAAATCTTGTCCTTGACATATTTAAATGTTGACCATCATAGCTCATATTGCATTTTACATGCGACTGCAAGGAGCATTTTTCCTACTTGTCCTTCTTCCAATTTTTGGGAGCGCTGTTCTTAGGCAGAAGTAGTCTGCAATTTATTACTCCCAGAAGATTCTCTATTCCAAACAATGACCACTGTCTTCGGGGGTTTGACCACTGGTCAATAGGCCACCTAGACTATAGTGACCAGTGGTTACTTCTGTCGGGTCTGAAAATATGCTTATTGAAACGAGCGTAGACAATTTACTATATATGCCCCCAACCAAAACCCCGAAAAACACTGTTTTAGGGGGTTTGACCACTGGTCAATAGGCCACCTAGACCATAGTGACCAGTGGTCACTTCCGTCGGTTCTGAAAATATGCTCATTGAAACGAGCGTAGACGATTTACTATATATGCCCCCAACCAAAATCCCGAAAAACGCTGTTTTAGGGGGTTTGACCACTGGTCAATAGGCCACCTAGGCCATAGTGACCAGTGGTCACTTCCGTCGGGTCTGAAAATATGCTCATTGAAACTAGCGTAGTCGATTTACTATATATGCCCCCAACCAAAACCTCGAAAAACGCTGTTTTAGGGGGTTTGACCACTGGTCAATAGGCCACCTAGACCATGGTGACCAGTGGTCACTTCCGTCGGTTCTGAAAATATGCTCATTGAAACGAGCGTAGACGATTTACTATATATGCCCCCAACCAAAATCCCGAAAAACGCTGTTTTATGGGGTTTGACCACCGGTCAATAGGCCACCTAGGCCATAGTGACCAGTGGTCACTTCCGTCGGGTCTGAAAATATGCTCATTGAAACTAGCGTAGTCGATTTACTATATATGCCCCCAACCAAAACCTCGAAAAACGCTGTTTTAGGGGGTTTGACCACTGGTCAATAGGCCACCTAGACCATGGTGACCAGTGGTCACTTCCGTCGGTTCTGAAAATATGCTCATTGAAACGAGCGTAGACGATTTACTATATATATGCCCCCAACCAAAATCCCGAAAAACGCTGTTTTATGGGGTTTGACCACCGGTCAATAGGCCACCTAGGCCATAGTGACCAGTGGTCACTTCCGTCGGTTCTGAAAATATGCTCATTGAAACGAGCGTAGTCGATTTACTATATATGCCCCCAACCGAAACCCCGAAAAACGCTGTTTTATGGGGTTTGACCACTGGTCAATAGGCCACCTAGGCCATAGTGACCAGTGGTCACTTCCGTCGGTTCTGAAAATATGCTCATTGAAACGAGCGTAGTCGATTTACTATATATGCCCCCAACCGAAACCCCGAAAAACGCTGTTTTATGGGGTTTGACCACTGGTCAATAGGCCACCTAGGCCATAGTGACCAGTGGTCACTTCCGTCGGTTCTGAAAATATGCTCATTGAAACGAGCGTAGTCGATTTACTATATATGCCCCCAACCGAAACCCCGAAAAACGCTGTTTTAGGGGGTTTGACCACTGGTCAATAGGCCACCTAGACCATAGTGACCAGTGGTCACTTCCGTCGGTTCTGAAAATATGCTCATTGAAACGAGCGTAGTCGATTTACTATATATGCCCCCAACCGAAACCCCGAAAACGCTGTTTTATGGGGTTTGACCACTGGTCAATAGGCCACCTAGACCATAGTGACCAGTGGTCACTTCCGTCGGTTCTGAAAATATGCTCATTGAAACGAGCGTAGTCGATTTACTATATATGCCCCCAACCAAAATCCCGAAAAACGCTGTTTTAGGGGGTTTGACCACTGGTCAATAGGCCACCTAGGCCATAGTGACCAGTGGTCACTTCCGTCGGTTCTGAAAATATGCTCATTGAAACGAGCGTAGTCGATTTACTATAAATGCCCCCAACCGAAACCCCGAAAAACGCTGTTTTATGGGGTTTGACCACTGGTCAATAGGCCACCTAGACCATAGTGACCAGTGGTCACTTCCGTCGGTTCTGAAAATATGCTCATTGAAACGAGCGTAGACGATTTACTATATATGCCCCCAACCAAAATCCCGAAAAACGCTGTTTTAGGGGGTTTGACCACTGGTCAATAGGCCACCTAGGCCATAGTGACCAGTGGTCACTTCCGTCGGTTCTAAAAATATGCTCATTGAAACGAGCGTAGTCGATTTACTATATATGCCCCCAACCAAAACCCCGAAAAACGCTGTTTTAGTGACTTTTCCAAACTTTGACCCTAACTTTGACCCTGGGCGAGGTGCCACGGGGCCATGCTGACCAGTGGTCACTTCGGGCGGTTTCGGCAGTATGCTCATCGTGTTCAGCGACCCCGATTTACTATATATGGGCACCACCAAATGGCCGAAAATAGCCGTTTTTACGGACTTTTCCCAACTTTGACCCTGGGCGAGGAACCACGGGCGCCATGGGGCCTGAGGGTCACATCCATCGGTTTCGGCAGTATGCTCATCGTTTTCAGCGACCCCGATTTACTATATATGCGCACCACCAAATGGCCAAAAAACGCTATTTTAGACGACTTTTTGACAATTTTCTGTGTTGGGACCTCGAAAAATTTCTAAGTCCAAACGTCGATTTTTCCATTTTTGACCATCTGTAAAAATCGACCCAGAGCGAAATTCGGAAATCAAACATAAACTTGATCTGGACCATAACCTAGATAATCAAAAATTAGTATAGAAAAATTTTTCCTATGGGCCGTTTGAAAAATCGGTGTGCGCAAAAATCGCCCTATAAAAGTGGTCGATACAGAGAAAAAAAACCCCACTTTTAAACTTGTATCAAAAAGTCGATTTTTTCAAAGTTCATTTTTTCCGGACAAGTTTGGTATCATTCGAAAGCTCTTGGCCTGGAGATTTCAAAAATGTAAACTTTAGCTCTCAACTCCCTACCGTTAATTAGTTATGGCTAATTAACAGTTTCCCTAATCCGCAAAGTGCCTTTATAGCTCATATTATGATGGGCGCTCCGCGGGGGGGGGGGGCTCTGGGAGAAACAGTAAATATAATGCGAAAAGAGTGAATGCGCATATTAGAAAAATTTCTGGCGATTAGATAATGAAATATTTTTGAAATTTGTTGCGTAACGTTACACAGTCGTCAAACATTTTTGCTATTCCCAAGAACAAAAGTGTAGGCAGACCGCCCTAAATACGTATATACAAGTAAATAAAACACGCATACGAATATATACATTAGGCTTAAGTCTCCCCAACACACCTGACCAGTGACAGAGAATCCTTTGAAATCAAAGTTGATATCTTTTCCAAGAGTGCAAGGATCACTCTTCCCGTCGATCTCAATCTCGACCGATTCTGGATCTAAAACACAAGCAAAAACTATAACATAAATCGGAAAAAAGAGTATCAAGTAGAGTAGGAAACTGCAGCTTAAACAGGCGAAGACTAAAACCAGATAAAATCTGAAAAAATTGGGTGCTGTATCGACAATTCGTAACGAAAGACCCCACAAATTGAAGACTATTCCCGGAAATGTTACGAATTGTGAACATACAAGAAATAACAATTAACAAACCACAATTGAGGAAAATTCCTTAAGTATATAAATACGTACCAAAATAAAGTCCATCGTTGGAAGAGATAGCAATCTTGTAGGATCCCTTGTTATAGACGGGAATCATATAGTAGCCATTGTTGGGAGCACACTCCGTTTCATACTTCAGCGTTCCTTCAGAAGTATACAGCTTTACCTAAGGCCAAAACACAGGTATATTACATGTACAATTTGTACAAAATCAAGATATATATATACGAAGGGATGCACCGGCGGCTCCGGGGCAAGGCCCCGGCCCCGGTGGTCAGGCCCCGGTAACATGTTTTGACCAAAATTTTGAATTTTCGAAAGTCAAAAAGTGTTACAAATGGTTTGTATTCCCGCCGATATGAATGAAAACAAGGTAACGTTTGTATATCAGAAATTATTGCAAAATTTGAATTTTCAAGAAAATTTTTGAAAATTTTCAATTTGGACCCCTAATTTCCGGGTCTCGGCCCCGGTGCATCTCTAATAAATATATATATGAATGAATACGTATATTTTTTAAAATGTTAAGGCATGGTTGTAGCAGGGTAGGTGCAATACATAAATGAAGCTAGCTACATATATAAGCTTTTGAGCTTAAAACGAGCTTGTTAGCTGGTATGAATTAGATAAACTGGAGAAACGTATTAAAACATGATCCTGAACAGGGCAAAAGAGGTCTCAAAACTGGATGTCTGCGTCATTATGCATTCCTATATAACTCTTCATTTCAATCATGTACAATGTATGTACAATAAAAATAAACCAACCAAAACTCCAGAGAGGTCCACAGTAACGTCTGATCGGAGAAATCCTCCACAGCTAAAAATCTCTTGGGCTTGGCCAATGCATGGATAACGCAGTAGTAAAATAAAACCCAATAAAATCCAAAGAACTGCGATGCTTAGCTGCATTTCAAAGCCTAGCTAAATATATAAGTAAAAGTGGCTTAAGGAAGGCATACATAAACTAGAGTCAGAGCAGTCCCCCAGCCCCAAAGAGCCCGAACCCCCCTATGTTTGGACACAAAGTTAGCTAAACTTGGCTGAAAATGGTCATTTTTAGAAAACTTTTCTCAAATTTTGGCTTAAAATCGCTCTAAAACGGCGCAAAATTGTTTAAACCGTTAAAAACAAGCCTATGTTGAAGAAAAAAGGGTTAAACTACAGAAAATTTTGCATGTTTTGGCCATTTTTCCAAATTTCTGAGGTCCGAATTCTGGGGAGGGTACCCCTCATCACATTTCGGGGATCGACCACCAGATTTCCAAAATTTAACCCCCCCCCGAGACCCAAAGATCCAGATCTATATATGTATGACCTCCCCCCATACGTTCCCTGGACTCAGAAACATGTTGGCAATCAAGTTCTCGAGTTTAGATATATACACTGTCTAATGTTAAAATTATTTAATGATTTCATGTTTTTCGACATTAGCAATGGCTGAAAATGCGATTTTTGGCATAAAAATTGAAAAATTTTTGGGGGAGCTTTGGGGGGGGGGTCGTGGGGGGGCGTTTGGGTGGGGGGTCTAAAAGGGGAGCCCCCCCCCTAAATTGCGGGGGAGGGGGCCCCCACCCCAAATCCCCGTTACACCTATGCCCCCAGAATATGGATCTCTGAAATTCAAAACGCATGGCCAAAAAATGCAAAATTTTCTGAATATTAACCATTTTTCCTTCAAAATAAGGCTTGTTAACGTTTTAAGCGTGGTTACACCGTTTTAAAGCGACTTTAAGCCAGAAATTGAGAAAAATTATTCAAAAAATGACTTTTTCAGCCAAATTTAGCTTTTTGGATCCAAAAATCGCTGGGGGGGTTCGGGGGGGAGTAGCCTAAGGTTGGGGGAGGGTAAAAAATCTCGGGGGGGGGGGAACTTGGCTAAAAATTTCTGGAGCAGGGGCGTCCCTCCTCCACCCCCAAAGGAAACTATGCCCCCCTCCTCCTTCCGCTTTTGGAGTTTGGGAGGCTCCCTTCCAATGTTTGTAACATTTGTCTCTCATGTAAGTCAAAGGATACTTTAGCATTACATGTAACGCCGCTGACCTGTGTATAATTACAGGAATTTTGCAAGACTTTTGCACATTTTTGCAAGCGAAGTTTCCATTTTTGCACAGGCCAGCGGCGTTACATGTAATGCTAAAGTATCCTAGGTTCATGTAAGCCAATATATCGCTTAAGATTTGATATAATTGCAATAAGTTTTACACAATATCAAGTAAACGGAATTATGAAGTTGGTAAGTACACGTAGTGATGACATGTAGTTTCTTTCGACAACCTTTTACGCCTTCCGCCTTAGATTGTAATGTACAGTAGGGCGGTGATGCCCTACTGTCATATTTCATTATAATTTAAAAAGATTCCCCACTCAAAATTAGTCCGAACCTATGCATCTTGTTTTTATTGAAATTGCCCCGATAGTTCGTAAATTGTCATTGAAATTGTTAATATGTAACAATTACCAGTGTTTTTGCAAAGATACATCATGCATATCCATAGCAACGCCCAAAATTCTGTTTCAAAATTCTGTCAAAACTTGATTGGCTGGAGGCCTGTCACGTGATTTAGTAATCACTATGGCGGCCTCCAGCATCTTTCTAGCCAGTCTTGTTCTGATTTTCACGCAAGTCGGTCGGTCCAGTGTCTATTTCTCTGCGTCAAAATTGTATGTTCAAGTATTTTTCTGGACTCTGTTGGGGGTTCCCTAGTGCCTTGAACGCCGGTGTAGGCAAGTAAAAGCCACCCAAATCTGGTGATAGGTTGGGTGGGGAACACCCAAATAATTACTATCGGGGCGTCCTGTATCTATATTTGCTATAATTTATGATCCATTTGCCTGTCATTATCTCTGCTTTGCCTACTCTTGGATTCCCATTGTAAGTGTAGAAGTTTTCTTTTGTCAAACATATTACCCCCCTGTTTTTATAGTAAATTATTGTATCACGGCCACTTGGCCTTTTGTAGTTTTAGCGAGGTCTTAGTTTTATATTAGTTCGGTAAGTAGGGATTTAAGGCTTAGGTTTTGGGGTTACTTAGTGGGTTGAGCTTAAGTTTCACGAATACTTGGTGGTTCCTAATTGGCGAGGCTTGTCGAGGTCGGCCTGGAAATCATCTCCAGTCCAGGTCGCGTATCCAGCCTAAAGCGCACAGCACCCCAGTAAAGTGGTTTGGTCGCCCATCTATCTATTCCTTGGGGCCAAAACTTTACAATAGGCTGCCAGTTTCGGCCTCCACCTCGCCAATTTTCGTAAAATTTTACGTACGTTTTGTGTATTTTGTGGGGAAAATATTTTCCGGAACTAAGGAAAATATTTTCGATTTTTCTGGAACTAGAAAAATCCAGGCCCACTAGGTATTTTTCCGGGTTAGGAAAAATCCTGTACGTACTAGCTAGGGGTTATTCTGTGCTTGTATCGTCATATTATGCAAATTTAGCCAAATTTTGGGGTAAAATTTTCAATTTTCTCGGGGGTCCTAATTTATTTTTGTCATAATTTCGGGTCATAATTCGTTGTTTCTTGTCTTTTGGGGGTAATTTTTGGGCTATTTTCGTGCTGTTTGTATCATTTCTGGCCGGTCTACTGTGTGTCCCCTGCACATTTCTCGGGGATACGTACGTATTTGTTGGCGTAAAGTAGTGTTTTTGTCAATTTGGTGTAATTTTGTACTATCGTGGCCTATTGTACTATTTTTTCATTTTCTTGTGAATACGTACATTCTGCGGCCAATATTACCCAGCTCGTATATTGTTTTGTGGGTTTTCTGTGTATTTTTGTAAACCAGTTTTTAACCAAAACCAGTCCTTTTTACATAGTTTCTCACTTAATTTTGGGTTTTTAGGTAACTTTTCTCACACTAGATCTCACGTACGTACTAATTTTAATTGTTAGACCAGTTTCATACGTATTTAGGTTAGGTCAAAAATGCTAACTAGAAACCAGGCGGCTGCTCAAAGGGAGGACCCAGGAACCTCTGAGTCCTCCGCCCAGGCAAATGTCCCTGCAGATGGGGGCGAGCAGCCTCCAAATCCGGATCTGGCACTTGATCCGGCGGATTCCTCGGTCATAGAGGAATCTGCGCCCCAAGCGGGGGTAGTGGCCAACCCGCCCGGCCCTGAAAACCCTGGGCGGTCTTCCGCCCAGTCGTCCGACGGCGCCTGGAGGGCCGATTTTACTCATCGGGCTGATGAGTTGGGCCAGCTTATGGACGGAAATCGGACCCACGTTGAGCGGTATGGGTATTTACCGCCACGTGAGCCCACACCGGACGAAGCGGGCGCTTCGGTCAGCCAGGCGGAAAAATCAAGGATTCTTGACTTTTACCGCCAATACCGGCGGTACCCCCTACTGACGCCGGCCCAACAGAAATGGTTGGGCCTACCCACCCTACAACCTGCGGCACCCGGTGAGGATGCTGGAGTTTTGCTGGCGGCGCGCCGGCATCTGGAAGAACAGGCCTATTTCCGCCAGAGGGGTTCTTACCCTCCACCTAGGCCGTATGTGCCCCCTCCTGTGCCGGAGTCGGCACAGGGCCCAATTCCTGGCCTTACACCGGATCTGGTGTCGGCCCTGCGGTTGTGCGCATACGGCCTGCCTGGTAGGTCTGGCCAGGTCGGACCTCCTGCGGGGCCCGAACCCCGCCGGCGTAATTCAGAGCCGGACCCAGCCCAGCTGATTCGGGACCAGAATCAGCCTGATAGGCCGGGCTCTGACGAGCCTTACGTGTGGGCCCACCCCCACAGCAGGAGCCTAAGCCGTCTCCTGCTCGCAGTTACCGGAGCTCAGCTCATTTACAGCTGACTCCCCCACCTGGTGGCCCTGTCAGACCACCGTCTAAATCAGAGCCGAAGGAACCTCTTCCGGCTAAGGAAATGGTGAATGTGGGCACTGACCCCATGCCACCACCGGATAATAAGGTGGTACCTTGGGTCAACCCACTGGCCCGCCTAGTCAGAGTCCCAAAAACTAGGACCATGTCACCGGCGGAATATCAGGTATGCCGGTCCCTCATTACTCAGTGGCTGGCTGACTTGCCGGACGTCACTTGGGGTGCACTGGATCAGTACTACCCGGAATTGTGCGCCGACTTACTCAGCCTATGGCTCTCTGAAAGGGACCTCCACCATTCCAGCAATATGGGGCTCAGCCAGAGCAGCCTAATGCAGATGAAGCCGGGTTGGCTAATCTGCCTTTCCCTCAGCAGCCTGTGTATTGGCCGTCACGACCTAGGGCTAGGTCGGTGCCAACTAGGGCTGAGGCTGAGGCTGAACTTAGACGACCGGGCGGTCGGTCTCCCCTCAAAATTGAACAAGCCCCGTCGGAGAAATCAGCCTCTCCGCCCATAGGTCGACGTTGGCCTGTGGCTCGCCGGCAGGAACCTCGGACAGAGGTTCATGCCCCCCAAACGGCTGGTCACCACGGTACCGTGGCACTAGCCAAGCCTACCCAGTTTGACCTCACCCGGCAATTGGGTGAGTATTTGAAAGGCTTCAAGGGCATGAAGCTCTTTCAGGGATCTCAAAGCCCAATTAAATTCACGAGTTGGCTAAATAACTTCGTGGCAACGGCCAACATGCATCAAGTGCCAAGCGAGCTCTGGCACCGGTTACTGTGGACCATGGTGGACGATAACGTGAAGGAGGCACTGAGTCCACACCCGCCTTCCACCTATGAAGACTTTATCGTGGTGCTCCGCCAATTGTATGAACCGCTTCCTACTACCGTAGAACAGTACGCAGAACAGTTCTACAGGAAGCAGCAACAGCCTAACGAGCGAGCACACGATTTCGTCGCGGCATTGCGACTGCTCGCTGCTAAAGCTTTCCCACTCGAGATGCCTCTCGAGAGGGAAAAGAAGCTCTGTGCCCAGTTCTGCCGGGGTTTACGGCAGGACCTCAGAAAGCGTGCGGGTGTGCACCAGCCTGTAGGGGGCCAAGCTCAGGCCTCACCTAATCAAGGGGCCCAACACCAAGGAAAGGAATTGTGCTTCCTGTGCACGCAACCCGGCCATCGGTTGCGTCAATGCCCTACGTATTTGGCCGGCGTGCAGATATTTGGCGCTGACCACCCACAACGGCAAAGGATCTTTGCTCGTTTAGGGGGCAATGCCAATAGGCCTAACCCGGCCGCTCCAGCAGCGAATAACGGTGGGAATAACCGTTATAATAATAATAACCAGCCAGCTGGACGAGGCCGGCGGTGGGGCCGCGGTATCGTAGGCCCATTACGTTATGAGGGTTTCCCGGACCAGGGAAACGCCCAGCAGGGGCACGGGCAGTAGAGTCTGACTCGTGTCCCTCCCAACCCATGGCCGTAGTTAACATGATTGTCGCCCCCACCCCACCTATCGGGTCGATGGGTCCATCCCCTTTTAACCCTCCCGAGTTCCCAGAACCTCGATTCTGGGACAGTGATGACTCGGACGGGTGGCCAGCGATGTCTGGTAACTCGGAAGTGGCTGCAAAGGACGGGTGTGTCCTGCAGCCTGAGGCATACACTAGACCCGGAACCCAGCCCCTGACATTCGTACGCTCGTACGTACGTTTGTACTTGCAAGAAGTGCAAGAAGAAACTCCAGAAACGGAAAAATAAAGAGAACTGGATTCCACCTCGGCAGGTGGTACTAGATAATGGAGGCTTCCCAGGGGGCGGAGGCCTCTTCTTTGATGGCAATGGCATACCTCGGCCCCATAAATTCTGGAATCGCTGGCGAAAGACGGTGAAGCCTTTCGGTTTTGGGGGTTGGAACCCAGGTCAAGGGCCGGTTCGCGATGATGCGAAACCCCCTAGACTCGGGTGGAAAAACCCCAGTACGTACCGACGTTTTGAAGTGTCTGGTACCCAGTGGAACCAGATTGCAGCGGTCACGCAGACGCTGAGTGACATGGAAGATGCCGAGGCATGCGCGGTGCAGAAACGCCAGAAAAGGACTCCTTTGGCCGCCGGGCAGGCGACTAAGCCCTCAGTAGCCTCTAAGGAGGTACAAGTCGACCACATAAATTCTGCACCGCCTCTTCTGCCTTTCAAGAGGCAGCCCCAACAGCCATCAAAGCGGCCTGCGGCCTCAGGTTTAAGCCCTGGGGAGCCGTCTCCAGTATCCAGCGGGGCTTCTGTACCTAAGCCCTGGGGACCGACAGACTCCGGATACTGGGGTTTCTGTCTTAAGCCCTGGGGATAAGACTCCTGCTGGTCGGAACTCGACTAGTACAGGCCCAGCTACAGACGAGGTGGTACCAGACTCTCAAGTGGTACCCCCTACCCCACCTCGAAGGCGGGGCCCGCCTTCGGTGGTGGTTACTAAGCCGACACCACCTCAAGAGCTCCACCAACGGAAGTTGCGGGATCCTAGCAACTACCGCACATTTAGAGAGCTTACCCAACCAGAGGACACCTCGGACGATGAGGGTCCTGGTGGCACCTGTACTCAAACCAGAGCGCAGATAACGCCACCACCGCGCCGTCTCCCATCCACCTCGGAGGAGGAGGATTCCGATGGTGGCCCACTCCCAGTTTCGGCTTCACGAGCGTCTCCATCACGTAAAATTCCACCTGTACGTCTACGTCGGGACGATGAGGGCCAGTGGGAACAGGTTACGGATCGGTCACGGTGTAGTGACCCGGTCCCAGATAGCCCTGTCCCCACCCAGAACCGGTTTGCAGCACTCCAGGATACGGAGATGGAGCTGCTAGAGCAGGGCTGGATTGAGCTCCAAGCGGCCCTGACCACCTTGGACACGCAGAAAGACCAGGTAGCCTACAAGATCCGTGCTATGGCGTCG
>JASAND010027969.1:0-25586 GCA_030248195.1 Trissonchulus latispiculum
ATAAATGATGGTATCTCTCTGACCAGGGGATTCAAAATAGTGTCAACAAATCCGCTAATTCTCTCGGTGGGGCACCCGTTGGCGGATACTATGGGTCTTCCAGGACAGGGAAACTTTTGTTTATGGATTTTGGGCAGGAGGTAGAATCTGGCAGCCTTGGCGTTTCTGGGAGACAAATTCTCCAGCTGTCGTTCGGAGAGCGCTCCCCGGTGGTACCACGTCTCCACGTGATGAGATACGACCACCGAATAGAATTGTGCCTTATCATAGCTGTTGCGTGTGTAGGTCTTGGTGTCACTGAGCTGCCTGTTCGCTTCTGCAACATAGGCCTCTTTGGACCAGACGACTACAGCACGCCCTTTATCCGCTGGTTTTATAACAATATCCCTGTTTTGACGTATTTCCCAGATGGCTTTTCTTTCTTCGCTAGACAGATTTGAAGCTCTGCGGTGAAGAGGGATAGCTTGAATCTCGTTTTTTAGGGAGTTGCAATAGACTTTGACCTGTAGATTGCCAGGAAATGTACGGGATATGTTGTTGCAGAATTTGGATACACCGGTAAGAAGATCATACCTGTTGAATTCCGGAGGGCGGGGGGCGTATCCCAGTCCCTTTGAGAGGACCAGTTTCTGTTGCATCGTTATACCGACAGAGTTCAAGTCTACAACGATCCTATTGAGCACATCGTCTGAGGGAATGGGAGGGGGCTGCCTTCTTCGATTTCGGATAAACCTTCGATTCCTTCTGGAAACAGTCTCGCTGTGGATCAGTTTGGCCTTCTGCAGCAGGATTTCCTTCGCTGTGGTTTCGCGCATCTGGCCGATCCTAGCTAGTTTCTTCACCTTCTTCTGCAGTAAGTGTGAATCTTCGTCAATCTCGGCTTGGCGCGAAGAAGGGGGATGCATACGGCATAATTTCCGATAGTGATGGTTTAAGCTGTTCAACAGTTTTCTCTCAAGTCCACGATATGCCACCGACCATGTATTGGAGAGCTGCGTGAAGCAAACAGGTTTGGTAGTTGGGTAAGGACTCTGGGCTTGCAGCTGGATCCATAAGGATACGAAAATATCAGATTGATAAAGGTAAAAACAGCTGCCTGTTCACGGATCCACAAGGATGCAAGGACATCAAATAAATATATCAGGCCAAAACGTGAACACCCAAAATTACAGACCCACCTTTACTCTGCGACCGGTTTCGGACCACGGGGATCCTTCATCAGGCAGTTCCTGTTGCTTCGACGCTTCCTCCTCTCCGATAAAGTTAAAGGACGCAAATGTTGAAAATTGGGAGTCGATGGGCTCGGGGGGACGACGGGGGGCTGGGACGTTGTAGGGACACCTTGGGAGGGCAAATCAGCAGTAAAATGGATGCCAGTAACGTAAGACTCTGCTGGTTCCGGCGGGGACTTGTTGAACCGCAACTGATGTTCCCAATTAATTCCAAACGGATAGTCAGTAAATAGTTGGCTGATCCATTGTTTCTCTTTCTTCTTCCTTTCAATTTCGTCGTCAGCAGAGTCAATAATTCTAACACGTAAATGTTCCAATTTATGATTATGTTCTCTGAAATCACAAGAGAGCGGTTTACTGGCATCCATTTTACGAATGTCATGTCCATGGGCGCACCCAGGGGGGGGGGGGGTTTTGGGGGTTCCGAGCCCCCCTTTTTGTCCGACCCCCCCGGGAATTTTCGGGGAGAAAGCAAAAATTGAGCTATTTTTAGTGCATAAAATTAAAAATTATGAAAATTTTTCGCGCCTGCGGCGCTTTTCTATCTCGATTTTTATAATTTTTGTCGCCTGCGGCGCTTATCTATCTCGATTTTTTATATTTTTCTCGCCTGCGGCGCTTTTCTATCCCGATTTTTAAAATTTTTCGCGCCTGCGGCGCTTTTCTATCTCGATTTTTATAATTTTTGTCGCCTGCGGCGCTTTTCTATCTCGATTTTTAAAATTTTTCTCGCCTGCGGCGCTTTTCTATCCCGATTTTTAAAATTTTTCTCGCCTGCGGAGCTTTTCTATCTCGATTTTTATAATTTTTGTCGCCTGCGGCGCTATTATGTATTAACGTTTACAACGTTGTGGAACCTGCGGCGCTTTTTTACCTCCATTTTACTGAATTTCCGCGGCTTATCTAAGTCATGTTCTTTTAATTTTTCGCGCCTGCGGCACTATTCTATATCGATTTTAACAAATTTAAATTTTAACAATGCGCTATTTGCAGAGCTTTTTATTCAAATCTTTTCAAGCTTTCCAATACAAATTTTGCCATTATGTCAAAGAATTTCTCAACTTTTGTTGAAATCTTTTTAAAGATTTCCATTACGGCTTTTTTCAAAATTTCAAAAATTTTCTCCAAGTTCGGGGGCTCCGCCCCCGACCCCCCGCGGCGGCTTGCGACGACTCCGAACACTCGTCATTTTAGTGGCTCACAAAACGAACTATTTGTTGATAACTTCGCCACCACCACCCCCCCCCCAGCGTAAACGTGTCAGGCGAAGGCAAAAAAATTTTTCTCGGCTCGACCCCCCTCCAAATTCTAAGGGGGGGGCCGGGTCATGTCGGTGACCATGGAATCGCTGGGAAAGGGAGTTGCCAGTTTCCCCAACGTATTGAGATCTGCACCCTTCAATTTCGGCCAAATACACCACACCAGTGCTTTTACAATTGAAATTTCCTCTTGTCCGGTAGTCCAACCCAGTCACGGAGCTTTTGAACGTGAGGCTCGAGTCGATGCAGGGGCAGCGTACACAATTTCGGCCACATTTAAGGTGGTGATTCCCTTTGGTCACATAAAGTTTGCACCATTACTACTCATTCATTATTGAGTTGGAGACATTTTTTATTTAAATGTGGCTGACATTTTCTGCTTTTCATGCATGCCAGAAACTAATGTGCTTTTATAAAATATTTTAAATTTTAGGAGAAAATTGGATTGGGGACAGAAAATTGTGGGGGGCGGGAAATAACCCACAAATAGCTGGGGACGATTTTTTAGTTATTGTGAAATCGCTCTTCGTTGCAGAGAAATAAGCTGAAATGTGTGCGTAACCTGTATTTTGCCTACTTTTTCCAAATTTGTCAAGCGATTACTTTAGCTAGAAAGCAGCAATCGGGGCAACTAAAAAATCGTCCCTGGGTATATTTGTGCAGAACGTATTAAGGTAAGTAGCAGCCCTCCAGCTTGCATGGTGAATGCTCCATAATCTTTGGAAAAAAATTGGTCGTGTTTTTGCAAAAACTACATTTTTTATGATAGCAGCCTACAGGATAGCAGTTGGAAGACGATCATGCGTCGAATAATTTGTCCCTCTGAGACCTTCAGATCGACGCCCTTAGTTTGGTTTTACTGCTTGCGTAGTTCAAAATATGTCGGATTATTTGATTTCTGCAAAAATGACAAGTTTTTGACGCCAAAACAAGAAAATCGGCTATATCTCACGGTAGTGAAAAGATAGAAAGTTGCTTTAAAAAGCAAAAATATGAAGCTCAATGAGATCTTTCGAATGAATATATTCATAACTGTGTAGCTGCTGCCAAAATTTCAGAAATTGGAAAAAACCGCCCTGACTGGAAATCTCGAATTTTTGAATCGGGCTAGCGCGGAGGGCGTTAGAACGCTAAAAGAACTTATTTCGGAAAGTTTCGTCAAATTTCATCTTCATTTATGCCGCCAACCAACAATATGTGACCAAAAGGAATCACCACCTTAAAGGTGCCAAAATTCTGCGACATTCTGGAAGATCGTGGGGGAAGGAAATCGTCCAATTTCGCTCGAACAAGAACATTCCGCAATTTGGGTGGAGGTTTCCAGAACAAGTTCATTTTAACGTTAAGGCCGGACAGAAAGTGATCATGGCGAACAAGAATGTCCCGAACATGATCTAAATCAGGATGGTAAGGTAGCACAAGATTGAATTGTTTCAGCTCCTCTGAGTCCGGGCGAGGTTTGGGAGCTAGTAACTGATCCCGGCTCATTGAAAGGGCTCTGGAGATCCTTCTTTGGACTCCACCTCTAGGGTATCCCCTCTTCACCAGATCTTCTTTGAGCTCAGCACACCGCAGCTTCGCAGTTCCTGGGTCAGAACAAATACGGCAAATCCTTAGAGCCTGGCTGTACGCAATGGGCAGCTTGTGCTGGCGGGGATGGCAAGATTCATAATGGAGGTATTGTCTAGTGTCGGTAGGCTTTGTGAACAGGTCTGCGACAATGCGACCGTCCCGAATTTGAACTGACACGTCCAAAAAATTGGCTTTATTCATTCCTACCTCCACCTCTAACTTGATTGAGGGTATCAGACTGTTGGCCAGCTGCAAAAAGCGGTCCAAACCGTCACGAGAACCCTTCCAAACAATAAAAATGTCGTCGATATAACGCCACCACGCTAGTGGCTTGTCCGTGGCAGAGGAAAACAGCTTCTTCTCGAAACCATAGCCCATGAAAATGTTGGCATAGCTGGGGGCCATTTTTGTGCCCATTGCAGTTCCCTGTTTCTGGGTGTAAAAGGTGCCATTAAATTCAAAAACATTAAGCGTCAAAACCAGGTCTATGAACTTGAGGACCATTTCATTGGGATACCGCGGATGGGCTATTGACCGAAGCGCCTCCCTGCACGATTCCCGGCCAAGATCGTGAGGGATATTTGTATATAGGCTAGTGACATCGGCAGTAGCAAGAATGCAGTCAGAAGAGATGGTGAGAGTGCTTAGTTTCCGCAGAAAGTCATTCGTGTCCTGGATAAATGATGGTATCTCTCTGACCAGGGGCTTCAAAATAGTGTCAACAAATCCGCTAATTCTCTCGGTGGGGCACCCGTTGGCGGATACTATGGGTCTTCCAGGACAGGGAGACTTTTGTTTATGGATTTTGGGCAGGAGGTAGAATCTGGCAGCCTTGGCGTTTCTGGGAGACAAATTCTCCAGCTGTCGTTCGGAGAGCGCTCCCCGGTGGTACCACGTCTCCACGTGGTGAGATACGACCACCGAATAGAATTGTGCCTTATCATAGCTGTTGCGTGTGTAGGTCTTAGTGTCACTGAGCTGCCTGTTCGCTTCTGCAACATAGGCCTCTTTGGACCAGACGACTACAGCACGCCCTTTATCCGCTGGCTTTATAACAATATCCCTGTTTTGACGTATTTCCCAGATGGCTTTTCTTTCTTCGCTAGACAGATTTGAAGCTCTGCGGTGAAGAGGGATAGCTTGAATCTCGTTTTTTAGGGAGTTGCAATAGACTTTGACCTGTAGATTGCCAGGAAATGTACGGGATATGTTGTTGCAGAATTTGGATACACCGGTAAGAAGATCATACCTGTTGAATTCCGGAGGGCGGGGGGCGTATCCCAGTCCCTTTGAGAGGACCAGTTTCTGTTGCATCGTTATACCGACAGAGTTCAAGTCTACAACGATCCTATTGAGCAAATCGTCTGAGGGAATAGGAGGGGGCTGCCTTCTTCTATTTCGGATAAACCTTCGATTCCTTCTGGAAACAGTCTCGCTGTGGATCAGTCTGGCCTTCTGCAGCAGGATTTCCTTCGCTGTGGTTTCGCGCATCTGGCCGATCCTAGCTAGTTTTTTCACCTTCTTCTGCAGTAAGTGTGAATCTTCGTCAATCTCGGGTTGGCGCGAAGAAGGGGGATGCATACGGCATAATTTCCGATAGTGATGGTTTAAGCTGTTCAACAGTTTTCTCTCAAGTCCACGATATGCCACCGACCATGCATTGGAGAGCTGGGAGGGATTTGGAACCTGGGGCAACTTTTGTTTGATTTTCAACCCCGGGGGAACAATATTGTAGTCCACACAGATACCAGTGAAAGCAGCGTGAAGCAAACAGGTTTGGTAGTTGGGTAAGGACTCTGGGCTTGCAGCTGGATCCATAAGGATACGAAAATATCAAATTGATAAAGGTAAAAACAGCTGCCTGTTCACGGATCCACAAGGATGCAAGGACATCAAATAAATATATCAGGCCAAAACGTGAACACCCAAAATTACAGACCCACCTTTACTCTGCGACCGGTTTCGGACCACGGGGATCCTTCATCAGGCAGTTCCTGTTGCTTCGACGCTTCCTCCTCTCCGATAAAGTTAAAGGACGCAAGTGTTGAAAATTGGGAGTCGGTGGGCTCGGGGGGACGACGGGGGGCTGGGACGTTGTTGGGACACCGTGGGGAGGACTGGGGAGCAGGACCGGTGGCGGGAGGGTAGGGACAGCTTGGGAGGGCAAATCAGCAGTAAAATGGATGCCAGTAACGTAAGACTCTGCTGGTTCCGAAGGGGACTTGTTGAACCGCAACTGATGTTCACAATTAATTCCAAACGGATGGTCAGTAAATAGTTGGCTGATCCATTGTTTCTTTTTCTTCTTCCTTTCAATTTCGTCGTCAGCAGAGTCAATAATTCTAACGCATAAATGTTCCAATTTATGATGTATGTTCTCTGAAATCACAAGAGGAGCGATTTATTAGAATCCATTTTACGAATGTCATGTCGGTGACCATGGAATCGCTGGGAAAGGAGATTGCCAGTTTCCCCAACGTATTGAGATCTGCACCCTTCAATTTCGGCCAAATACACCACACCAGTGCTTTTACAATTGAAATTTCCTCTTGTCCGGTGGTCAACCCCAGTCACGGAGCTTTTGGACGTGAGGCTCGAGTCGATGCGGGGGCAGAGTACACAATTTCGGCCACATTTAAAGGTGCCAAAATTCTGCGACATTCTGGAAGATCGTGGGGGAAGGAAATCGTCCAATTTCGCTCGAACAAGAACATTCCGCAATTTGGGTGGAGGTTTCCAGAACAAGGCACTTGGACGGACCAAAATTTTCGAAAATTTCAAAGTCCCAAAAAATTTGCAGGGAAGCAGTGGGAACAACAATAATGCAGCCTCTAGGGTTATTTTTGACGCTCTTCAAGATAGGCTATTAAAATCCTATATAGCTCATACCGGTAAGCCCACACTGGAGGTGGGTTTTTTCCCCGCATATTAAAATGGGTTTTTTTCCCGCTTGACTATACTGTCTACCAATATATAATAGTAGTATTGGTCCAAAATGCCTACATCGTTTTAACACTTAGCCGTAAAATGCATTTCTAAAAAGCGTTATTCACCGAGAAAAAACAAAAGCACGATAACTATCGCTAAGTGTAAAATTTCAAAGTTTCGAATTGGAACCAAAGGAATGGTAGTACTTGTAGTACTACTCGAGTTGTTTACGATGGTACCATTTTTACCCCTCTGCCTCCCGGACCTCTAATTAGCTGGCACCAGGCCGACACGGTCTCCAAGGGGCCGCGCAGACCCTTAACACCCATATTATATTATTACCTACATAATTGTAAACCAACGTTTTTTTGTGAAAAAATTGCCAAAAACCGTAAAAAATAACTAATTTTAGGTTTTCCAAGCTAAATAGCAAAAATTTCGTCAAAAATCCGGCGAAGCCGGAAAATGCTTTGAAAATTTAGGGGTAAATAAAATATGGCAAAATTTGGCAAATCTTTTGGGTCGAATTTTATGAGGAGGAGCCCCTCGAATGGGAGGGAGAAGTCGCCGAACGGGGATCGCCCCCACCTCGTCCCCCTTCCCCAGTAAAAAATAAGCCAAGCATCCATTACAAAACGGCCTGCCAGTCCGCGTTTACTTCATTTTCTAGCAATTTCAAAACATCCTGACAATAATAAGGAATTATGTAAGCCAAGGTAAGGAAGAACCTACTGACAGTCAGCAAAACAGCCCTGCATCAGGTAAAGGACAATGCGCAGGGAGTTCATCCGGCGATCCGAATCCGACAGTTCCAAATCCTCCAATAGACTGAGAATTCCCTCGGCCCGAACGTCCAGCGCGGCAGAGCGCCACTTCCCGCCTTCCGGGTCATCGGGCTGTCGACCGGCCCACCAGGCGTCAAAGAACCGATAGTTCAGGGCCAGATCCTGAACCTCAGAATAGGAATAGAGGACGGCCAACTCAGCCAGAAATCCGTCCGAGTCGCCATAAATGAACGGAATGTCACCATTCAGAGCGGCTGCGTCCTGACCAACTTCCTGCAATATAGGCAAAACCGTTACCAGCAATATATATATATATATATAGATTTTGCTGCTTCCAAATGAATGACAAAAATTCGACAGCAGCTGGCGAAATTCGACAAAAACTAAAACAACTGAAGCTTTTGAAGTCCACTAAATATATACGTATATATATATATATATGTGTGTGTGTGTGTGTGTGTGTGTACGTATGAATGATTAAATAAAAAGGGGACAAAACCAATAAATTCCGCGAATTCGTGTAGGTATATATACATCTATTTTTTCTACTTCTTTGTTTTTATACTTAATTTTCACTGAACTTTGAATGTCTGAACTCTGAAATTTGAATAAAAATGTGTGGCTCCCCCAAAGGAGGGGGAGTCTAGGAGGGGGCCTTCCGAAAAATGGGGGGGGGCAAGCCAAGCTACATACCTATATAACCCTAATTTTCAACGAAAAACGTAGCTAAAAATTGAGAATTTTGAAAATTTGACCTCGAAAACTAAATTTTTCGACACTTTCGGGCGGCTGCCAAATAAGTGGGGGGCATGCAGAAAAGTGGAGGGGGCATCAAAAAGTGGGCAGCCTCCGAGAAGTAGAGGGGAGCCCACCCCACCCTCCTTGTAAAAAATGCAAGAGTGCGCTATTCTAAACATTTTCATGGCTCTTCCAAATAAAAAGAATTAAAGATTCAGAGAATGATTTTATTGCAAACACTTAAAATTTCTTCAACTTTGGGGGGGGCGTTAAGATTTCACCATTGGAAGACTTCTTTTTTCTCAAGACGTCACACTCACGACCCGGAATCCTGCCTAAAAGATAAATATTATACGTAGGCAAGGCATACTTACGAAAATGTATATATATAGCGGAACTAACCGAATTAAGATCAGCTGACATGGAGGAGCTATCACTATTTCCACTGTTAATATCAATCAGTTTTGGCAAATTTGGTGCTTTGATCTGAGCATAACTCTTCGGTCTTTCTGGACAAACTTTTCGCTCACCAGACTGCGATGCTGAATTGCCTCCACCAGCCAGCCTCTCAGACATCTCGAGTGTAACAAAGATGCTGCAGTAGATAAAAACGTATACAGCCATGGAGTGAAAAAACTGGTTACGCACTGTTGTTTTTGTGGTTTTTATTGCGTTTTCGCACACTTTTTTATAAACACACATTTTCTTAAAAAACACACCAAAAACACTCAAATTTTCACCTGGATATGCAAATTTTTATACATTGTTGGCTATAGTTTTAACTTTTTCCGTGAAAATTTTGCACCAACAACCCAACTTTTAAAAATATTCTCGCCTGTGGCGCTTGCATTATGTTGAAAAGTGTCATAAGTTTCATGTTGCAAAATTTCTCAGCTTTTTGTTAAAATCATTAGTGATGTGCGCCGGAGCTCCGCTCCGACGGAGCTCCGGAGCGGAGCTCAGATTTTCGGTGCTCCGGAGCGGGCTTCTGCTCCGGAGCTCCGGAGCTCCGGGTACCCGGAGCAGCCTTTTTCAAGCTTTGAAGCTGCTAAGAAAAATTTTCCGTTAAATCTATTCCATGGAAACTTTCAACATCTGCATCTGTTTTCTTTGCTTTCATCAAACCCATCTTGTCTGATATCTTTCAGATTGAAATTTTGTTAGTTTAGATTCATATAATATTTTGATTATATGCATCCTCAAGATAATTGAAATAGCGGACAAAAGAAATCTGGTCAACATCTGTTAAATTTGTAATATTTTATGCATGGATTTGAAAAAATTGGTATACATTTTATTTGATGAAATTACTGCAAAAATGTGGAGTATTTCATGTGAAATTTCAATTTGTCAAATCTTGAAAAAGTGAAACATTTACAATACACTGCAGTAAACTAACATGGGCTTTTATGTGAACGCAGCAGCACGCGCAATTAATTAGCCTAAACATTCTGTGAAATATTATCCAAATCTGAATTTTATTTCAGATCAAAAATACAGCTAAGAAATGTTTATTGGTATGTTGCAATCAGCATCTAAAAATAAACAGTTATGTAAGCGATAAAAGTATACAGCGAGTAGGCATGCTTTTTAATGAATAAACAACCTGTTTTTGGGCCAGTATAAACTGCAGACGCAGACGCAGACCAGCAGACTTAGCAGACTTATGCAGACGCAGACTCGGGTATAAAACGCAGACCTTAAAACAGACTCGGGTATAAAATGCAGACTTTTGAGCAGCCTTGCAGACTGAGGTATAAAAAGCAGACCCGGGTATAAAATGCAGACTTTTGAGCAGACTTGCAGACTGAGGTGCAGACTGAGGTATTAAAAGCAGACCCGGGTATAAAATGCAGATTTGAGCAGACTTGCAGACTATGGTATAAAAAGCAGACCGGGGTATAAAATGCAGACTTTCGAGCATACTTGCAGACCGGGGTATAAAATGCAGATTTGTGAGCAGATTTGCAGGCCCAGTATCCGCCGAGGCCCAACTCCGTTGACCAGGGTATCCAAAACAGTCTACCTATCCCAAAACCAACCCTCGGAAAACTCGGGACCAAAATTGATAATTTTGCTGTTCCTCACTACGGACTTCGCTTAGCTAACCTATATTATGCATGTAGCAGCATGTCCACACTCTGCCATGTACTGGATACTCCTGGAAAGCCTGTTATAAACTATTATTGGCTGCGCAGCAGGCTTACAATTTACTAAAATGTTCGCCCAACGGAAACACACTTTTTGCACAAAATATTGCTTGTTAAGATTAACCTAACAACAAAAACTTTAGGGTAACCCCAGATTATGTGAAACCCGAGTGGAACTGAGTGAAATAATTTTCTTTTAATTGTAGGTAAATTATTGCAGCTATATTTTATGACGTCGTGCAAAAGTTTTTGGGCTAAACTATTAGAAATGCTTCTTTGTGTAAAACTCATTTATGAAACCTGATTACTTTATGCTGCAAGCAGATAATATTAGCGTCCGCCTTGGGTCCGCGTTTTATACCTCACGTCCGCGTCCGCGTTTTATACCTCGCGTCCGCAAGTTATACCCCGAGTTGGCGTCCGCGTTTTATACCCCAAGTCCGCGTTCACGTCCGCTTTTTATACCTTACGTCCGCGTCCGCTTTTTATACCCCGCGTCCGCTTCCGCGTCCGCGTTTTATACCCCGCGTCTTAAGACGTTTCCGCGTCCGCTTTTTATACTGGCCCGTCTGCAAGTCTGCTGAAAAGTCTGCATTTTATACCCGGGTCTGCATGTCTGCTCAGAAGTCTGCATTTTATACCCGGGTCTGCAAGTCTGCTGAAAAGTCTGCATTTTATACCCCGGTCTGCTTTTTATACCCTAGTCTTCAAGTCTGCAAGAAAGTCTGCATTTTATACTTTTAGTGCGGTCTGCGTCTGCTTTTTATACCCGAGTCTGCGTCTGCATCAAAGTCTGCGTTTTATACCCCAGTCTGCTGGTCTGCGTCTGCGTCTGCATTTTATACTGGCCCCTGTTTTTAGCTTAAAACAAAATTTTTACAATTTTGCCTCCACTAACTGTCGGAGCTCCGCGGAGCTCCGGAGCTCCGGTGCTCCGACAACCCGCTCCGGCCGGAGCTCCGGAGCAGGCAAAGTTCTCAGCGCACATCACTAAAAATCATTTCTTAAAATGTTAAAAAGTTTCCAATAAGATTTTATCATAATGTCAAAATTTTTCAACTTTTACAACTAATAACATTCATTGTCAAATATTATTATATATACTAAGTTTTGAAGTTTTTCCGACTAGATGTTTAAAACTTCTCAACGTCTGGGGAGCTCCACCCCCAGACACCCTCTATACGGCATTCAGAAGTCTTTAACGCAAATATTTAACGCCCAGTACTTAGAAATATCGTTATAAAGACAAAGCCAGCAACATATTATGTTTACTTTTTTCTAGAACAAACGAAAACTACTAAATATAGTTGTAAATATTGTAAAACCGCTAAAAACATGTTTAACACTGCGAAAAAAGTGAATTTTAGGAAAAATATATACAGATTTTTCTAAAAAACACATTTTGTTAAAAAACACAGGTGAGATTTTGAAAAACCCTGTGGTTACGTGAAGCCTAAAGTGGATACGTATATATATACTTTTGGTATACGTATACCAAAATCGACTCATCTCATCATCCTGAGTACGAAAATGATTCCTGTTTCTGATTCCCACCCCAGGTCCACATGATCCGAAAAACCCACATCTTTAGGCCTACCCACCCACCAAAACGACATATTTTGGCTACCGCCAGATTTTCAGATTTCGATAGCCCTCTAGTAGTTCTTTGCCCAGCCACTTCTAAGCCTACTTATATATATATCCTTCCCTATGTGATTCCTGCCATGCCCCTCCCTTTGGGCATATTTATAAATTATAACTAAAATCAGCAATATTTCAATACTTTTGGTTATTTATTATATATACTCAAAAAATCGTAATGTTTGCAAATAATTTCTAATTTCTCCTAATGTTGAGGCAAAATTTTGAAAAATTTGAGAGTGGGGTGGGGTATGGCAAATTTGGGAGGGCGGGGTCTGGGATTTGGCCATGTGGGGTCATAGGTGTAACGGGGATTTGGGGTGGGGGGCGCTCCCCCTGAATTTGGGGGGCCTTTTTAGACCCCTCCCCAAACCTCCCCCAAAAAAAATTTTCTACTTTTATGTCAAAAATCGGATTTCCAGCCATTGCCAATGCCAACAAACATCCAACCATGAAGTAATTTTAACATTAGACAGGGGTTTTAAACTCGAAAACTTAAATGCCAACATATTTCTAAGTCCAAAATAAGGTTAATATTGACTGAGTCAGAAAGTCTAAAATACTTTAAGCCAAAAATGTTGACTTTTTAAAAAAATTTTGAAAGCTTTAAAAACACCCAATTTTTGCCCAATTTTTGTGCCTTCGGCGCGACTACCCCCCCCCGTGGTCCCCAAAAATATTTGGGGGGTTTGGAAAAATTGCTGAAGGGGTTCCATACGTGTACCACCTGTGGGGGGGGAGTAGAAGGTCCAAATTTAGCTTAATCCATAATTCATAATGCTGTGGCACCCTTTTTACTCGAGGTAGCAACGGTCTCCGATTTTCGCGAAAACACTCCTGTAGGGTAATTCGGGGGTGCTGACTGCTGATTCCGAATCTGGCGACGAAATTTCATAAAATTCTAAGCTGTAACCGCAAAACCCGATTTTCTTCGATTTTTTAAAAATTCGTCGATAAATCAATTTTGGCAGATCGGATCGAAATTTCGACGCCAGATTCGGAATCAAAACCACCGAATCACCCTACAGGAGTGTTTTCGCGAAAATCGGAGACGTTGCTACCTCGAGTAAAAATTTTCCCACGGGGTCGGACGGAACCACGACCGTGGAAGGGTGCCACAGCATTATGGAGAGGTCGGGCGAAAAAAATGGAGGCCGGATTTGAATTCCCAGCCTCCAAAAACCCCTTAGAACCATAGGTGTGGCTGGGCAAAAAATCGGCACTTATCCCCATCTATCTACATAAGTGCCAAAAAATCTGGGGTGGGGGGGGCTCCGACGGAGGGTGGGGGGGTCCGCCAAAATTGCCCAAAACCCCCTAAATTTTCGATTTTTTGTCATTTTTGGCCCCTTTTGGCCAAAAATTTGGAGGTGGGGGGTAGCAAAATCTGAAAATCTGGGGGGGGGGGCGCCTAAATTTGTGGTTTTGGGGGGTCCCCCCACCCCTAACACACCTATGCTTAGAACCCATTTTCGCGGATGGGGAACGTCGGCATAGTTTCCCTGGAACTTTGGGTCTGGGGGGGGGTAAGTCTTGGCTGACCTCCAAAATGTGATGGGGGGCATAGTTTCCCTGGAACTTTGGGTCTGGGGGGGATAAATCTTGGCTGACCTCCAAAATGTGATGGGGGGTACCCCCCAACCCCCCCCCAGAATTCGGACCTCAGAAATTTCGAAAAATGGCCAAAAAATGCAAAATTTTCTGTAATTTAGCCCTTTTTCATCAAAATAAGGCTTGTTCTTAACGTTTTAGGTGTTTTTGCACCGTTTTAAAGCGATTTTAGGTCAAAATTTTAGAAAAATTTTTCAAAAAATGACCATTTTTCGACCAAATTTAGCTAACTTCTTGTGTCCAAAAATCGTTGGGCAGTGGCGGATCCAGGGGGGGGCCCGGGGGCCCGGGCCCCCCCCCTTTGCGATTTGGGCCCCCTCCTTTGACATTCCGGGCCCCCCCTAGAAAATTTTTTCAGCTGTTTATAATGCATATTTCGAGTGAAAATTAAGCATAATTTTAATAAATTCCACCAATTTTTAAAAAATTTCGCCTGCGGCGCACATATACTTCCGTGCTGCTTTATTACGTACTTAATTCTGTGACAGAACTTCTGTCTCTTAAAGTGTCTTCTATTTTGTTTCCTTTCCTGTTTTGTAAGTATATAATTAATTGTACTCAACGCTTTCAGTTTATTTTATGACTATATACCGGCTTATATTTATATATTTACAAATTTTATTTTGCTTTCATAACGTATATATATATATAAATGGGCAATGCAAGATTGATAATTGGCAGCTTCTGAAAGTGTTCTAGAATAAATCGTGGAAGTGAAAAATTCTGAAAAGAGTCCAATTCCGGTTTTGGTTTTCCACTGACCGATTATACAACTCAATAACTCATCTCATCTTAACTAATCTTTTTAAACATTTGAACTGCTGAATTTTCCACGATTTCAAAAAATTCTTCAACTTCTGGGGGGCTCCGCCCCCCAGACCCCCCCGTTTCACACATTATCTTTGTTGCCATTGTAGCTTGTCCTCTTTATTGCCACCATTCCTTGTATATATATACTATTTTACTGCAAGTTTTTCACTTTGTAAGTTACTATAGGTATATAATCTCCATTTTATTTATTTAATCTTTTCAAAAGTTTGCATGACGGATTTTTTTCCAATTTCAAAAAATTCTTCAACTTCTGGGGGACTCTGCCCCCCAGACCCCCCGTGTGCTTCTTGTGTATATTAATTCTCCATGCTTTGCTTCACTCACGGGATGTATATAGTTGTTTTTCAATTAGCAAGTGAAGTAACCTTTCCATACGCAATATTTTCTTGTAAACATATTTTGTTCCTGGAAAAAGCAAATTTTTACCCCCCCCCCCGGAAAAATTTGGTTACCCCTCCCCAGAAAAATTTTTCAGCGGGCCCCCCCCTTTTCAAAATCCTGGATCCGCCACTGTCGTTGGGGGGTGGGGGGGTTCGGGGGGGGGGGTAGCCAAAAGTTGGGGGAGGGTAAGTCAAAAAATCTGGGGGGGGGGGTAAATTAAGGAAACTATGATGGGGGTACCCCCCCCCCAAAGGAAACTATGATGGGGGGTACCCCCCCCAAAGTAAACTATGTTGGAGGGGTGGTACCCCCCCAACCCCCCCCCCCCAGAATTCGGACCTCAGAAATTTCGAAAAATGGCCAAAAAATGCAAAATTTTCTGTAGTTTAGCCCTTTTTTCATCAAAATAAGGCTTGTTCTTAAGGTTTTAGGTGTTTTTGCACCGTTCTAAAGCGATTTTAGGTCAAAATTTTCAAAAAATGACCATTTTTCGACCAAATTTAGCTAACTTTTTGGGTCCAAAAATCGTTGGGGGGGGGGGGGTGGGGGGGGGGGTAGCCAAAAGTTGGGGGAGGGTAAGTCAAAAAATCTGGGGGGGCGTAAATTTGGTCAAAAATTTTGGGGGGGATACCCCCCCAACCCCCCACCCCAAAGGAAACTATGAACGTCGGAATAAAAAATTTTCCCACGGGCTCACCTCCCGAAAACCGGGTTCGGAGCCCTACAGATAGCAATTCAGCAGCTACATTAAATCTGGTATTTTTCCTGAAACCGCCACCCCCGAAAACCTTCGCAGGCAAATTTTCGCCAATTTTTATCAACGATTTTATATAGAAAACCTTTTTGACCCCTAAAGTAACTGATTGTTTTGACGAAAACAGCGTTAAAATACAAAATTGTAATGGGTGCGTGTATCAAAGTGTTTTACTTATATGTATGGGTGAATGTTTTTAGAAATGTTAAAAATTGTGTTTGTGAAATTCACGTGTGGGACTTTATTTAGTTAGTCTGGCTTTTATTCAGTTTGTCTGGCCGCTAGGCGGCGCTGCAACTATTCCAGCATATTCTAGATGCTTTCTGTCCAATCAAAAGTTAACATGGGTGTGTTCGAAATCAGCGGATCCCCACTGATTGGCTATTGAGGTGGGTGGTCAGATGAAACTTTCAAAAGTAGTCAGTCTAGAGTTTTTCTTTGAGAGAGAGTGGTCGGGTTTAGAAATTGTCTTTAGTATTTTTATATGCTGTTTTGCCCTTCTCAGTTTATTTTATTGCTATTGTCCCCTGTATGTCTGTAGGTAACCTAGGACTCTCCTTGTGTGTTATTTTACTGGATGCTATCTGATTTGGGCCCCTTTTCTATATTTAAACGTCCCCCGGTCTGGTCGCACCGTCCAGACCAGTCCTATACTGAATTTATTTCTGGGTGTTTTGTACGACCTTTGGTCCCTGATATATAACTGTCCAACCCTGCCTGGTAATCGTGAGTTCTAATTTGTGTTTGTGTTGACTTCTTTCTATTTATGTAAAATTTACTTGTATTGCCTTATTTAAAATTTAGGGAATATTTCTGCAGTAAATTTAGGTCTCCAAGTTATTCGTACTCTAGGCTTAGTTCTTATTGTTCGGTAGGAAGGTAGACTCTGGCAGTTTGAGTGTATTTTTGTGGTGTTTATTTGGTTATTTCTGAGTTAGGTTACACATATTGTTCCACTAGTTTTGGCGAGGTTGTTATTCACAGGTCGACTGGAACAACATCTCAGGTTCTGCCGTTTCCTTGTGCGCAGTGCTCACCCCGTAGTGCTTAGTAGCTAGGGCACCCACTAGCATTACACTATAGGCTTTAATTCTTTATGAAAGTGAATGAAATTTTCCAAATATACTATTTTGGTGCTCTTTAACATTCTGGGACCAGTACCGTATTTTTAGGTGCCAAGATAAGAAATTTTTGGTTTTTGCCATTAATCTCTCAGTACTTAGTCGAGACACCAGTTTGGTTGGTATGTCTGGAAAGAATGGCACAAAAATGAACATTGTGGCTTTTACAACTTTTGAGCTATCTCTTGTGGTTAAGTCAGTATAAGCAAAAGTTGGTTGGTATAAGCAAAGGTCTAGTTGGTATAAGCAAAAAACGACTTTTGTGGTCCAAAAATGGCCGTTTTCGAGAAAATAAGTTTTTTCAAAATTACTGCCAAATCATACGCACAATTTTGGTTTATTTATACTCTATCGATTCGCTACACAGTCTCATTGCACATTTTATTGCCTATTAACCGGAGTTTTTCGTTCTAACCTAGAGATTTGGTCGAAAAACCATTTTGGTAAAACTGCGATTATTTTGTTTCGAACATCGATTTCTCAAAAACTATCCAATGGATTCGCGTGAGTTTTGGTAGAATGAAAATTCGCACGATTGCGGAGGGATATTTTTCTTGATTTGAGGTAAAACTTCTCCAGTTGCGAGAAAACTCAATGCATACTCATACTCTTAGTGGATTTTCTTGACCGTTAAGACCTGCTAAGCAAATCCAAAAAATGTCCCTCGGCCCACATGTCCTTTATAGAACAGAACAGCACAAGAAAAAATTTTGGCCGATTCCACAATTTGGAAAAATCGATGTTCAAAAATTTTTGGCCTGTATTCAGCATGTCAGAAAATTTATGCTATTTTTTCGCACTTTCATGAGAATCTAGAGATTATAAAAGTTGTAATGGTGTATACAGCTCTTTCCAACTCACAAAATTGCGAAAGTTATAGCGCTTCAAAAAATACCCACAAAAGCTCTGCACAAAAGGATGCCGGCACCTTAAGCTCCTGGACCCATAACCACGGTCGACCAAATCTCAAATTTCAAAATTGATCATTTTCAGTCGGAAAACTATATTCAGGGGATTTTCAGGGTCGTAGAATTCAAAATTGAACTTATTTTTGGTCCATTACGAAAGGCTAATTCCATATTTATCCATACTGGCGTCCATAGGTTCCATATTTTCTATGTTGTATTTCCACGTTTCAATTTATTTCCAAGATTCCTACCAATTATCTTGTCGGAATTTAACTACGCAGACTTTAAAATGTCTTAGCTCTTACATAACCGTACGCAATAATTAAGATAGCTACTTAAAATTCTAACTGTGGCCCTGTTGTTGAATTTCTGCATGCGGAAAACGTTCTACCAAGAGTACATAATACCAAGAGTACATAATACTAAGAGTATGCCACTAGGCATACTCTATGTTATCAGAGCAAAAACTATGCTCTGCACGCTAACGGCTGACCCCCCCGCCGCAAATTAGACCCATCACTTCATAGAATTTTGTGCGCTATGTTTGTGTTCTAAAGCTCCAAGCAGGCACAAAATTCGCGCACGCACTGCTTGTGTTTTCGAGCTTAAGCACATAAACATAGAGCGAGTGAGCGTACCCCCGTTTCGACCAGGTACTGATTTGCGGGGGGGGTCACTAGGGTCTGATTTGCGGGGGGGGTGGGCCGTTAGCGTGCAGAGCATAGTTTTTGCTCTGATAACATAGAGCTTGCCTAGTGGCATACTCTTATTATTATGTACTCTTGATAATACTAACGCCCGTTTGCACCAACGTCAAGATTATCTCAAGCTTAAGCTAGAGATAATCTTCAAGTTCAGGATTGACTTAGCTGTAGCTTATCTCTAACTCTGAGTTAGAGATTATCTCCTGCACCAACCAAAATTAGTTCAAGATTATCCAATCTACAGCTTAAGCTCGAGATTATCTCGAGTTAAGGATAACCAATCAAACTTTATTTATGTGTCATGTGATGAACAGTTTCGCAAATCAAATTGGAACATTTCGTCTGTTTTATAGCATGACAGTTTGAAATTTGAAGGCTATCTGTCGATGATAAAATATTTACTTTGGCGGCATCAGCCGGGCACATGCGCTTGACTATATATTGTTATTAGTTTGAGCATTGTAATTAAAAAGGAAAGGATTGTTTGTAAACTCAAATACAAATTGATTTAGATTTCAACCTTTTGATACGGATACAACATGAATAAATTCTTGCTTTTGATGTTTCTAAGTGTTTAGAAAATTAAAATGTTTTTGAATATATCGATGAAAGCGTCTTTAATCAAGTGTTGTAAGGTATGGTGTTTATAAAGTATGCACAAAACTTGCTTCCAAAATAGAAGAAATTTACACCAACGGCTCAAATTCAGGCATCTCTATTGGAAACTCGAGATTATCCTGACTTAATCCTACTCAGGGGTAGGATTGAAATTTCAGTAGTTGGAGATTATCCCGAGCTCACGATTATCTCTAGTTTTGGTTGGTGCAATGCACCGTGGAGATAATCTCCAGTTAATCAAGAGTAAATCTCGAGATTATCTGAAGCTCGAGATTATCTCTTTTCGTGCAATCTCCAGTGTGTGGCATACTCCATGTTATCAGAGCAAAAACTATGCTCTGCACGCTAACGGCCCACCCCCCCCGCAAATCAGTACCTGGTCGAAACCTGGGTACGCTCACTCGCTCTATATTTATGTGCTTAAGCTCGGAAACACAAGCAGTCTGTGCGCGAATTTTGTGCCTGCTTGGAGCTTTAGAACACAAACATAGCGCACGAAACTCTTTGAAGTGATGGGTCTAATTTGCGGGAGGGGGGGGGTCAGCCGTTAGCATGCAGAGTATAGTTTTTGCTCTGATAACATAGAGTATACCTAGTGGCATACTCTTAGTATTATGTACTCTTGGTGCTACTAATTTGACTACGTAGAATCCAAAATGGCCTTAGATTTAGGTCTTAACTACCCATAGTACTGTACGTTATAAATAGTTTAGCTACTTAAAATTATGATTGTGGCCTTGCCATTTCATTTTATGTGGATAAACGTTCTACTACTGGAATTTTTATGTGGAGAAACGTTCTGCTAGGGGTTACTTGAACTACGTAGAATCCAAAAATGGCCTTAGATTTTAACTGTGACGTAGGAATAGAGCAGTATATACTATTCAAAACTGGTAATGTTAGGATAATTCAAAATGGATACAAGCGGTATCAAATGCAATCTTGAAGTAGGTGCTTGCTAAAGCTAGCATTAATGCTAGCTTGAGCTTAAGCTAACATTAAGTTAACCAACTTTAAACAAACTTATTAACCAAACTTTAAACAAACTTAGAACCCATGCATTGCGGGTATCAAATAAAAGCTTGAACCGAGCGCTGTATGCATGGGTGTATGCATATTGTTTAGATGGATACTGATCGCTTTGGATATGTACTGTCATCTAAGGAGATGAATGACATTGTGGCAGAAAAAAATTTCCCTGAAGACGCTGGAAGAACGTCTACAGAGGAAATATTCTTTCATATCCACGCCTATGTTCAACAAGGCAGCCAACATCAGTGATTTTTGGCTGGCAGCTGCAATTCTCTCTTATAATCCTAGTTGTATCAGTCCCGATCTGTACGAATACTGCTATGACCGGTTCTCAAAGGTGTTCAAGGTTCCGGAGATTGCACCCAAATTTTTCGCTGTGCTTAATGACCAGTTTCTACCGGCAGATCCGTATGATGAAGAAGGAGATACGGTCATGACAGATTTTAACTCTTTCCAGAAAGACTGTCAGTGTGCCGGTCAGTTGAAGACCAGATTTGGAGAAGAAAATTCTGAAATTTGGGAAAATTTATTTACCTCAGAAATTATTGTTAAACTGACACTCTTTCTAAACGGTTGTCCTGACAACACTCCCTATGTCCTCATTGCCATAGTGGCTCACGGCGATCAGAAATCGATTTATGGCAAGGACGGAACATCCCTCCAAAAATCTGTACTTCTAAATTAGCTGGAGGGTTTTCCTCACCTAGAAATAAGTATATACTGACTTGTTTCATTTGTATTACACAAAACCGCCCTTTTGACAATGTTTACTATGGCATGATCGGTAGGCCGGTAGAAAGCAAGCACAGTCTGGGCCTGGGTCGGCCGGTCACCAGCAGACCAGCCGGGCTAGACAGGGTCGGTAGTTTGAGACAGGTAGTTTCTGTCACGTAAATTCCGTTATAAAGAGATAAATTCCGTAAAGGCTAAAGATCGAGTTTAAAAAATGTCACTTATTGTAGTGTTGTCTTTACACTCGAAATTAACTGGAAATATATATTTAAATTACTTTTGAGTTACTGAGCGTAAAGATAGCACCACTTTTAGGCAAAAAAGAGGTGGAGAGCATACATGTGCTTGGCGGGGGTTTGGGGGGGGGGGTTTGACCCCCCCCCAGACCTGGGCCCTGTTGCATAAAACTTTTAACAGTCTAACAGTCCAACAGTCTAACAGTTCAACGGCGTTTTCCGTTGCATAAAACCTAACAGTGTTAAGGGACTGTTAGACTCTTTTTAACAGTGCTATAACAGTCCTTTTAACACTGTTTTAACAGTGTTTGTTGCATAAAACTCAACACTGTTGATATTAGACTGTTAAAAACGGTCTAACAGTCTAACAAACTTTTAAGACTGTTAAAACTGCTATTAAGCTGCTAATTGCTGCTAAAACTGCTATTAAGCTGCTGCTTCAAGATGTTTTGACAAAAGCAGCTATTTATGGGAAGTTTAATGATACGTCTGGTTCAGGAAGCCCAATAACAACTTTAACTATTTAACCCGTAACCCTGCAGACCCGTTTTAAGTTTTGGCATTCCTTTAATATTTGTAGGTTCGCTCGCCTTTCCTTTAGTTGATTTGATATGACAATTCGTATCATTATCACAAGAGTCTATACAAAACATTTCCAAAACAATAGTACTACCAAACAAACAATTCATAGTAAGAAGTAACATGAAATAAATAGATTCCATTACGTGTATAGACTGTTAATTTGTTAAATAGACCGTTAGAATTCCCACTATTTTATGGTGGACTGTTAAATTGACTGCTAGAATTCTTATTAGTTTGACGTGTGGACTGTTAAATTGACTGATAAAACACTGTTAGAATTAGCGACTTTTTAACAGTAGCTTTATGCAACGGAAAAGTTCAACACTGTTAATATTAGTCTAACAGTTTAACGGTCTAACAGTGTTAGACTGTTAGTTTTTATGCAACAGGGCCCTGGTGCTCACCCCCCCCCCAGAGGGGTCCGTCACCCCCCCCCAAGAATCCGGATTGTTCCGGTTTTTTGGGCAAAAAACATGAAAAATCCGGTTTTCCGGCGGGCGACCCCCCCCCCCAGAATTTCCCCTCCTGCACATGTCTGGTGGAGAGTGGGGAGGGGGGATTAACTGGGCTAAAAATACAATAAAAATAGCCTGTTTTTACCTACAGCTACATATGAGTAAGCTAAAAAGTGCTCAAAAATTAAGTTTTAGTACCCGAAAAGACAATTGTTGACCAAAAAATTCCGGCAAAGCCGGAAAAGTTTTGGAAATTTGACCAAAAATACTTAAAGTATGGCAATTTCTAGGCAGCCTAGGGTAAGTGGAGGGGCAAGCCCAAAAACGTGGGGGTGGGGCCGAGTGGGGGAGGGGTGCTCGAGTGGGGGAATCCACAAAGGCGGGCGGGCCCACCCGCTCCCCCCCTCCGACTTATAAAATTTGCATAAAATTATACACGGGTGGGATATTGTTCGGAGGCCTTTCCCTTGATTGCTAGAGTTTTAGGATGTGTTTGGAAGTTTCAGCAGTATTGTGTATATATGCTGTTCTTTTTAAAAATTAATTTAACTTACTTTAATGTAGAACACGGTGTTCATCTTTGCTCTCGACTGCTGTCTTGGGGAAGCAGTCCCGTATAGGTTGGTGAAAGATGATGGAGGGGCGGCCCCAGTTAGTCCACGAAGCCAGCTGCAACCTGGCACATCCAAAGATTCACCGCCCCAGGCAGTTTTCCTTCGGCCAAAATATACATGAAAGTGGTTTTGTATGCGTCGGAGCGTGGATTCATCTCGTACGATGCATGTTCGGGATCCTATGGTCTTCAAGCTCTCGAAAAAATTTTTGCCCAGGAACCCGAACGTTTTCCGAATCTCTCAGATGCCGTGCAGGCGTGGCCAGAATTAATCTTGGAAATCAGCAAGCAGTTACAAATGGGCTCAGTAGAGCATGGAATGTACACTAATGTACCACTTTGGTAGAAACTCCTGTGTCAGGTTCGTATTGATTTGATGTTTTGCTGGTTTTTATTGAATTCTGCTGTAACAGAGAACAGAGCTGTAATGGTGTATAAAGCTATTTCCAACTCACAAAATTGCGAAAGTTATAGCGCTTCAAAAAATACCCACAAAAGCACTGCACAAAAGGATACCGGCACCTTAAGCTCCTGTACCCATAACCACGGTCGGCCAAAGCTCAAATTTCAAAATTGATCATTTTCAGTTGGAAAAATTTATTCAGGGGATTTTCAGGGTCGTAGAATTCGAAATTGAACTTATTTTTGGTCCATTACGAAGTGCTAATTCCATATTTATCCATACTGGCGTCCATATGTTCCATATTTTCTATGTTGTATTTCCACGTTTCAATTTATTTCCATGATTCCTACCAATTATCTTGTCGGAATTTAACTACGGAGACTTTAAAAGTGTCTTAGCTCTTACATAACCGTACGCAATAATTAAGATAGCTACTTAAAATTCTAACTATGGCCCTGTTGTTGAATTTCTGCATGCGGAAAACGTTCTACCAAGAGTACATAATACTAAGAGTATGCCACTAGGCATACTCTATGTTATCAGAACAAAAACTATGCTCTGCACGCTAACGGCCCACCCTCCCCCCGCAAATCAGTACCTGGTCTTCTCTTCTTCTTCTCTCCGGGCGCGTCAATGGTCTTCCCATTATATGCGTTTCTTTGCTTCTCCCCATCAGTCATAGCTAGTATGTCTCTCGCTACGTCGCCTGGAAGCTGTCACCACAATGGGAAGCTGGAACAGACACCATCTTGGCCTTTCGGCTCCGGTAGTAAGACTTCCATTAACTGCTCATCAGTGATTTTTGGCTGGCAGCTGCAATTCTCTCTTATAATCCTAGTTGTATCAGTCCCGATCTGTACGAATCCTGCTATGACCGGTTCTCAAAGGTGTTCAAGGTTCCGGAGATTGCACCCAAATTTTTCGCTGTGCTTAATGACCAGTTTCTACCGGCAGATCCGTATGATGAAGAAAGAGTTACGGTCATGACAGATTTTAACTCTTTCCAGAAAGACTGTCAGTGTGCCGGTCAGTTGAAGACCAGATTTGGAGAAGAAAATTCTGAAATTTGGGAAAATTTATTTACCTCAGAAATTATTGTTAAACTGACACTCTTTCTAAACGGTTGTCCTGACAACACTCCCTATGTCCTCATTGCCATAGTGGCTCACGGCGATCAGAAATCGATTTATGGCAAGGACGGAACATCCCTCCAAAAATCTGTACTTCTAAATTTGCTGGAGGGTTTTCCTCACCTAGAAATAAGTATATACTGACTTGTTTCATTTGTATTACACATAACAGCCCTTTTGACAATGTTTACTAAGGCATGACCGGTAGGCCGCTAGAAAGCAAGCACAGTCTGAGCCTGGGTCGGCCGGTCACCAGCAGACCAGCCGGGCTAGACAGGGTCGGTAGTTTGAGACAGGTAGTTTCTGGCACGTAAAGGCTAGAGATAAATTCCGTAAAGGCTAAAGATCGAGTTTAAAAAATGTCATTTATTGCAGTGTTGTCTTTACACTCGAAATTAACTGGAAATATTGATTTAAATTACTTTTGAGATACTGAGCGTAAAGATAGCACCACACTTAGCTGGGTTTATTTTAGGCAAAAAAGGGGTGGAGAGTGGGGAGGGGGGATAAACTGGGCTAAAAATATAATAAAAATAGCCTGTTTTTACCTACAGCTACATATGAGTAAGCTAAAAAGTGCTCAAAAATTAAGTTTTAGTACTCGAAAAGACTATTGTTGACCAAAAAAATCCGGCGAAGTCGGAAAAGTTTTGGAAATTTGACCAAAAATACTTAAGCAAACCCGTATGTGTGTCCAATCAGTACGTAAAGGCTAGAGATAAATTCCGTAAAGGCTAAAGATCGAGTTTAAAAAATGTCATTTATTGCAGTGTTGTCTTTACACTCGAAATTAGCTGGAAATATTGATTTAAATTACTTTTGAGATACTGAGCGTAAAGATAACACCACACTTAGCTGGGTTTATTTTAGGCAAAAAAGGGGTGGAGAGTGGGGAGGGGGGATAAACTGGGCTAAAAATATAATAAAAATAGCCTGTTTTTTACCTACAGCTACATATGAGTAAGCTAAAAAGTGCTCAAAAATTAAGTTTTAGTACTCGAAAAGACTATTGTTGACCAAAAAAATCCGGCGAAGTCGGAAAAGTTTTGGAAATTTGACCAAAAATACTTAAGCAAACCCGTATGTGTGTCCAATCAGTACGTAAAGGCTAGAGATAAATTCCGTAAAGGCTAAAGATCGAGTTTAAAAAATGTCATTTATTGCAGTGTT